>PVKV010000871.1:25000-241613 GCA_004027835.1 Alouatta palliata | reverse complement strand
GTACTGCCCTTCTTTGTCTCTTTTGATCTTTGTTGGTATAAAGTCTGTTTTATCAGAGACTAGGATTGCAACTACTGCTTTTTTTTTTTTTTTTTTTTTGCTCTCCATTTGCTTGGTAAATCTTCCTCCATCCATTTATTTTGAGCCTATGTGTGTCCTTGCATGTGAGATGGGTTTCCTGAATACAGCACACCAATGGGTTTTGACTTTTTATCCAATTTGCCAGTCTGTGTCTTTTGATTGGGGCATTTAGCCCATTTACATTTAAGGTTAATATTGTTATGTGTGAATTTGATCCTGCCATTTTGATGCTAGCTGGTTGTTTTGCCCATTCGTTGACACAGTTTCTTCATTGTGTTGATGCTCTTTACAATTTGGTATGTTTTTGGAGTGGCTGGTACTGGTTGCTCCTTTCCATGTTTAGTGCTTCCTTCAGGAGCTCTTGTAAGGCAGGCCTGGTGGTGACGAAATCTATCAGCAATTGCTTGTTTGTAAAGGATTTTCTCCTTCGCTCATGAAGCTTAGTTTGGCTGGATATGAAATTCTAGGCTGAAAGTTCTTTTCTTTAAGGATGTTGAATATTGGCCCCCACTCTCTTCTGGCTTGTAGGGTTTCTGCTGAGAGATCTGCTGTGAGTCTGATGGGCTTCCCTTTCTGGGTAACCCAACCTTTCTCTCTGGTTGCCCTTAGCAGTTTTTCCTTCATTTCAACCCTGGTGAATCTGACAATTATGTGTCTTGGGGTTGCTCTTCTTGAGGAATATCTTTGCGGTGTTCTCTGTATTTCCTAGACTTGAATATTGTCCTGCCTTGCTAGGTTGGGGAGTTCTCCTGAATCATATGCCGAAGAATGTTTTCCAGCTTGGATTCATTCTCTCCATCACATTCAGGTACACCTAGAAAACGTAGATTAAGTCTTTTCACATAATCCCGTATTTCTTGGAGGCTTTGTTCATTTCTTTTCACTCTTTTTTCTCTAATCTTGCCTTCTCATTTTATTTCATTGAGCCGATCTTCAGTCTCTGATATCCTTTCTTCCACTTGGTCGATTCAGCTATTGAAACTTGTGTATGCTTTGCGAAGTTCTTGTGTTGTGGTTTTCAGCTCCATCAAGTCATTTATATTCTTCTCTAAGCTGTTTATTCTCATTAGCATTTCGTCAAACCTTTTATCAATGTTCTTAGTTTCTTTGCATTGGGTTCGAACATTTTCTTTTAGCTCAGAGAAGTTTTTTATTACCCACCTTCTGAAGCCCGTTTCTGTCAATTCATCAGACTCATTCTCCATCCACCTTTGTTCCCTTGCTTGTGAGGAGTTGTGATGTCTTGGAGGAGGAGAGACATTCTGGTTTTTGGTGTTTTCATCCTTTTTGCACTCGTTTCTTCCCATCTTTGTGGATTTATCTACCTGTGGTCTTTGTAGTTGGTGACTCAGATGGGGTCTCTGAGTGGACATCCTTTCTGTTGATGTTGAAGTTATTTCTTTCTGTCTTTTAGTTTTCCTTCTAACAGTCAGGCTCCTCTGCTGTAGGATTGCTGGAGGTCCACTCCAGACCTTGCTTGCCTGAGGATCACCTGTGGTGGCTGCAGAACAGTAAGGGTTGCTGCCAGTTTATTCTTCTGTTATCATCATCCCAGAAGGGTACCAGCCAGATGTCAGCTTGAGGTCTCGTTTATGAAGTGTCTCTTTGGATATACGGGTTTGGGGAGCTGCTTGAGGAGACAGTCTGTGTCTTATAGGAGCTCAAGTGCTGGGCTGGGAGCTTCATTGTTCCATTCAAAGCTGCTTGGCAGGTACATTTAAGTCTGCTGCAGCAGAATTCATATCTGCCTTTTTCCCCAGGTGCTCTGCCCTGTGAAGGTGGGGCTTTATTTATAAGTTCCTGACATGCTGCTGCCTTTTTGCAGAGCTGCCCTGCCCAGCAAGGAGGTAGTCTAGTCACAGTCTGCCAACAGAGGTGTTGCTGAGCTTCTGTGGGCTCTGCCCAGCTGCTGTGTGAACTTCCTTGCAGTTTTGTTTACAGAGGTACAGTTAGAACTGCCTCAATAATGGTGGTCTGCCTCAGTAATGGCAGACTGCCTCATTAAAGGTGGATTGCCTCGGTAATGGTGGACTGCCTCAGGAGTGGTGGACTGCCTTGGTAATGACTGACGCCCTTCCTCCCACTGAGCTGGATGGTCCTGAGTCCAGCTGTGCTTGCTGCGAAACTCTCAATCCAGAGCGTTTCAGATTGCTAGTCTTTGGCAGGGTGGGACCCGCTGAGCCAGATCACCTTGCTCCCTGTTTCAGCTACCTTTTTTTCAGTTGAATGGGTAGCTCTGTATACCAGGCATTCCAGGTGCCAGTTGAGATGGCCGCCCAGATTTGTTTGAGTTTTTGTGCGGAGACCCGCAGTGCCGGCTGAAACAGCCATGCTGGAAAGTAGTGGTACTTTTAAGCCCAGGAATTTCCTGGCCTGTTAGCAGTAAAAACTCATTTGGAAATGCGGTGATCACTCACCCTCTGCATTGTTCTCACTGGGAACTGCACTCCAGAGCTGTTTCTATTCAGCCATCTTCAACCTATCAAATTTCTTAGGATAACTCTTGGCAACTTTTTATCTGTTGGAAATGGAAGTTTAAAGTGCCCTAAATTAAGTTTTATGCACCTTTTCTTTTGGAAAGACTGCTCTAGTTGGTTTATTTAGAGGGCGTGAACTGTGTTCTTATGGCCCCTTTATGTGCACAGAGGATAGATTGTCTGAACAGCTGGAAGATATAATTTAAGAGGCCTCTATATCAAGCTTGGGCAGGATGACTTCAAATGGGCTGGTGATGAACTGTGAGAGGTGTGGGCTTGTGACAGAGCTAGAAACATGATAATACCATTAAAAGTACATCAATTTACCAGGTCATTACAGCAGGTGCATGGTGAATTTGTTCACGAAATACTTGCTGAGCTTATACTAACAACCTGAAAGTCACAGTGATACACATTGCAGGGAGATGTGAAATATGAAGGTAGTGAAAGATTATTGAGTACTTACTAGATGCCAAACACTCTGCCAGGGATTTTGCCTCAATTATGTTATTTAATACCCCCAGTGACTTTGTGAGGCATGTGGGATTTTCCCTGTTTTACAGATGAGGAAACTGAGGCCCAAAGAGGTAACTTATTTAAAGTCACATAGCTAATGAATACTTGTGCTAGTTTGGTTGCAAAAATGGCTATCATTCTTTACTTTCTTTCTTTGCAATGTGACTTTGCAGCCTTTCTCAATAAGAGGCCTTTACTTGCCCTTTGAATCTGAACTGACCTATACTTTTCTTTGGTTAAACTAATGCAGTAAAAAAGGTGAGTTGGTTTAGAGACTAGACACTAAGATGCCTTGCATATTTCTGCTCTTTCTTGAAACTCTACTGTGGGAACAAGCCTGAGCTAGCTTCCTGGAGGATCAGAGGTTACATGGAGCCCAGATGAGTCATCCTGCTGAGTCCATCTTAGACCAGCTAGCTCCAGGAAAACCTACTAAAGTGACAACATATGAGAAAGCCCAGCAGATTTCAGCTGGGCTCATCGCAGAACAGCAGAACCACTAATCTGCACAGTTATAAGAAATAATAAAGTTCTGAAGTGTTTTGTTACATGGCAAGAACTAGCTGATACAATTGCAGATCCAATATTTGAAATCAGGTCTGACTTAACAAGCCCTATAACTGAAAGGGAAGCTGGAAAGTCATCTAGTCATGTTCTGAGGAGAAAGAGGAAAATAGATTTGATGACGCTTTAGCTGATCTCTGCAACATGTGCTCCCTGGTTTTATACCATTTCATTCAGCTTGAGAACCACAGTAATGGTGATGGATTTAATGCATTTAAGCCAAAGGATGCATTTAATGCATTTAAGCAAAGGGATGTTATGGCTATATTTGGCTATAACTCTGGAGGAAGAGTGAAAAATGGCTTGGCTGAAGTGATACTAGGAATAGGAGGCAGTTTGTTTTGGCAATGGACTATAATGTGGGGCAGTAAGATTAAAGAGGAAAAAATGTATCCAGGGAATGTTTGGCAAATAGCAATTTCATTAATTGAAATTTGGAGGTGAAAGTGAGAGAGGGATCTAGGATGAGTCTCAGAGTATAGTTTAGGTAATACCTCATAAAGGAAACAGAAGGAACAGCAGACTTGAATGGGGAAGTTATGAGCTTGGTTTGGGGATTGAAAATAGAGGGACCCATGGGACATCTAGATGTGGTTGTCTAAGAGACAATCCTTTATCTGTTCAGCTTCAGAGAGAGTTCTGGTCTTGAGGAACAAGTCTAGGAGTCATCAGTGTCTCTACTGATAATTGGAATCATGCTGTATCAATCACAGTTTTTAAACTGCAGACATCAGCATACCCTTTAACTAACCTAACTAGAAATGATTTTTTAAAAGAGATTTTGGTTGCTGACAGAATCTCTAAGAGGTCTTGAAGCTGAGTTTAGAGACCACATAGCTCGAAATAACTGTAGCTAGGAGAAACCAGCCATAAGATTGTTAGTGGAAACTGCACAGCAGTGGCCTCACACAGCCAGCTGATGGGTGGCATCCGAGACACCAAGGACAGAATGTTAGGATCCACTCCAGAGCTATCCTAGAGAATCAAAGTGTTTCTGCCTCCAGTTTGCTAAAGGAGCCAATCTCCTTTCTCACCATGGCTGTCTCATTGGCCACCTGCACCTTACTCCTAAGTGCAGAACCTAGGCCACCTTGGGAAATGTAGCTGCAAGGGAATTTTTAGCTTTCCATTTTCTGTAGTTCAGGGATGGGGGTTAGAGGGTGGTGGAATGTGTGTGGCCTGAGCCAATTCATGGTACCCCAAACACAGACATAGAGAAAACTACACAGGGAAATTAATATGGTGACGAACAACAACAGTGACAATAACAACAAAAAACACTTGTGGAGTAGGCAACAAAATCCCCTTTTCACTTAAACTAGATTGAGTTGGGCTGCTGCCACTTGCAGCCTGAGGGAGTTTGAAGGATCAGGTACCCGATCCTTGTAGGAAATGTCATCCTTTGTATACAATACTGTCCCATCCATATTCCATACTTGGTTATCCACAGGACAGGGTGGGAACTCTCCCCAAGCAGAGGTGAATGGTCACTTGGAACTAAGCTCTAGGGACCCACTCACTTCTATACTTGTGCAGTCAAGCACAGAGCTTGAATTCAAAGACCGGGTATAAAGCTACAATCATTTAAAACCATAACCTACTAAGAAGAAACTTGAATATATACATGGAGGTGGCATAAGTAGTTTTATTCCTGGTCTGGAAAAAAAAAAAACTTGTTCTGGAAGCACAAGCTGTACACCGGTGTTCATAAGTGACGTGTACCACAGTTGAGTGTATGTGATGACTTTTAAATATATTTTCAAATAAAATTTGAAACAGTGTTTTCAGAACCTTTGAAATACCTCTACACAACACAGTTATGCAGAACACAATTTGGAAATGGATACCCTGCACTGCATGTTTTCCAGCTGCATCAAAAAGAAATAATTCCTTTGTTATGAGTTGAACTGTATCTTCAAGAATAGCTGGGTTGAAGTCCTAATTCCCAGAATCTAAGATGTGATGTTAAACACTGGGTCTCTACAGAGGTAATCATGTTAAGGCCATTAGAGTGGGTGCTAATCCACTGTGACTGGTGTGATACGGTTACGCTTTGTGTCCCCACCCAAATCCACATAATCCCCATGTGTCAAAAGAGAGACCAGACGAAGGTGATTGGATCATGGGAGTGGTTCCCTATGCTTTTCTCATGATAATGAGTGAGTTCTCAGAAGATCTGATGGTTTTATAAGGGGCTCTTCCTCCTGTCACTTCTCCTTCCTGCTGCCTTGTGAAGAAGGTCCCTTGCTTCCCCTTCACCTTCCACCATGATTGTAAGTTTCCTGAGGCCTCCCCAGCCATGCTGAACTGTGAGTCAATTAAACCGCTTTCTTTTATAAATTACCCAGTCTTGGGCAGTTCTTTATAGCAATATGAAAACAGACCAATACACTAGTGTCTTTATAAAAAGGGAAAATTTGGAGACAAACACACACTTAGGTGAGACAATGTGAAGACACATCTTGGAGAGCACCATATGAAGATGAGGGATTGGAGTGATGTATCTGTAAGCCAAGACATGCATGGGGCTACCAGTAGATGGGAGAGTGGCTTGGAACAGAGTATCCTTTATAGCCTTTAAAAGGAACCTACCCTGCTACCTTCTTGATTTTGAACTTTCAGCCTCCAGAACTGTAAGACTGTAAATTGCCATTGCATCAGCCACCCAGTCTGTGGCACTTTTTTGTGGCAGCCACAGGAATCTAATACACCTCCGCTGATGAGAAGATCACAAACTAAGAAAGACTAAACTGTTTTTATACCAGGTATAATGTGGTTCCATAGCAGTGTATTTCTTTTTCTCTTAGTTTAATGAAATAAAAATGACTGCTCTCAGAGGCCAACCTGTGTTTCCTTGACTTACACAGAGTGACAGCCTTGAATGCTAGACCTAGAGGTTTGTGTTTTATCAAAGATGAGCCAAGGGGTCCTCTCATAGCTTAAGCTTGGCATAACAGCTGGCTGTATTTTATCAGCATTTGCTGTAGGTGATATCACTGTTGTTTATGCTGCTGATGCCAACATCATACATAATTTGTTGATTCCCTATTATTGGTGTCTCTGGGCAATGGAAAGTTGTCACCTGGCTTATGGCTTTCTTTTCATCATCATTACTGCCTCTACTCTGTCATCTTTCCAACTCTAAATCAAAGGGAAACATGTCTTCTCTCATCTGGGAAGCATTCCGGGTGCATATTGTTAGAATGGAGGAGCACTTGACATATCGGATGATCATTAGGGCTTCTTAATCAGTTTCAGCCAAACCTTGGAACTTTAGAGGATGCATGGGGGCAAACAAGCAAATGGACTGGAGATTGAGCAAGGCTTACCAGCAGCTGTAGCTGGTGGACAGAGTCATGCTGCTACCCTAGGTGACGAGCTAAGTCTCTCCCAATATCCAGAATTTAGCTCAATGTGGCAAACCTGGCTGTCATCTTTAGTCCACCATCTTCTGCCTTTGGAGGAACTGTGGAGCGGATTAAATTCCTCTCCTAGGACTTTTCCAGTCCTCTGACCTCCTCTTCTGCATGAGGCTTCCCTCTCGCTGGTCCAGCTCCCTTGATGTGCCCCCATCGGTCAGACATGCCCTTTCCACATCGTTGTCTGGGTCCCCAGACCCATTCTTTCCCACCAGTCCTTGGAGAGGCAGTTCGTACAGTATCTATTTGCATTTGGAAGGAGGAAAGACTCCAGGAAAGTGCAGTGTTTTTCATGAAGTGCTATGTGCTATGTGCAGAGTGCTATGTGCCAGAGTGCTGAGTGCTATGTGCCAGACAATGCAGTTGCCCTCTCTTTTTAGCTCTGCAGAGCAGCATGAGAGTATTTTGGGAGAGAGGGGCATGGGGCCTTGAGGGAATGTAGCCAGCCTAAATCAGAGCAGCTAAAGGAAGGGGAGGGAGACATCGGCCACCACTTTCTAGAGGAGCGAATCCGGAGTGGTTTGTGTAATTTTGAAGTCTGGCAAGGATAGAGATTTGAGATTGAGAAACCTCAACCTGTTACATGACTGACTACTTAGTCTACCTGTGGGACAACTCTCTTTATGTTGTGTCAACCTCTTTCCAGATTTGGTTGGAGTATTCAAGTGTAGTTCCTGTTTTCAAGGGGGCACAATTAAGCTGCTTGCATAGTTGCCTGGAGACTGTGTTTCAGCCAACAGCCAACCCTTTGAGGAAAGACCAATAAATTCTTATAGAAATTTTCTATAGATACAGCAACTTACTGCAGAAGAAAAAATATATATACATTTTAATTCTGTAAGCACATCTGAATTTTTCTCTTCATTAATGGAATGTTTCTAATTCAATGATAAGGCTGTTTCTTCTTCAGTAACATGGACAGGTTTAATCTTCCAGAGCCCAAGAATTGGCAGTATGAAGAATTGGCAGTATTTTGTGTCACTTGTCCCTCCACCCATCCTTCTTTGTCTTCTGGGACCTCCCATACCTCCTCTTCATTCTGTGTTACTGATAGCTTTTTCTGTATGTCCAAGTGTTTATTAGGATTCAGTCCCAGAAGCCCAGAGAGAGGATGGTAGAGGGACATGTGAGCTTGTCCAGAGTGGGCCACCTAAACAAAACTGGAAAGTCCTCTATCGGGGATTCCAATTACAAAAACGCCACACACACACACACACACACACACAATCACTAAACGTTTGGAAACTACTGACAAAATGAGGCAGAAATGACAAAATTACAGACTCAATAAACTGGAAAACTTACATCTGAGAAAATAGTTAGCAGATAAATTGGAACAGGATTTTTAAGTAAGGATAATTAATATCTTCACAGAAATAAGAAAATATTGCCTCCGAGAAATCAGAACACAGGCCCTTCATTCATTCATTTGTTAATTCCACCCCTACTGATTGAGTTCCTGCTGTAGGCTAGGTATTGTTAAAGCACTAGAAAATTGAAAGTAAGTGAGGCAAAGTCCCAGTCTTCCCAAAGCTTAAAGCCTAGGTGGGAGGGATAAAAACATAATTAGTGGAACAAATACATATGTCAGGTGATGTATTGTAGAAGGAAATAAGGTAAGGTCAGAGGTTTAAGAGGAATTGGAGTAGGAGTGTTCAATATATGCAGGGTGGTCCAAAAAGGCCTTAAAAGACTAAAAGAGTCCATAAACCAAGTGGATGTCAAGGGAGAGAACATTTCAGAGACAAGGAACAGCAGATATCAAGGTCCTGAGTCAGGAGGATGGCTCAACTCTTTGAGGACAACCGGGACACAACAGAGGTTGGAGTGGGGTGAGCAAGAGTGAGAGTCCCAGAGAATAAATCAGAGTAGGGCACAGAACAAGGTAGACTATTTATAGCTTTGAAGGAGTCTGGGTTTTATGCTTAACAAGAGGGGAAGCCTATGGGGAATTTCGAACAAAGGAATGATGTAATTTGATTAAACATTCCAAAGGAGTAACCTGGACTGTAGGGCATAAGGAATGTAAACTAGGTGACCTATTAGAAGACAGTAACCCAGATATGAAGCAATGTTATTTGGATCATTACTTCTCCAGGGTGGTGAGAAATGGACAAATTCTGGAATTCCTTTTAGGTGATGCCAAAAATCTTTGTTGATATATAGGATGGGAGGTGAGAGAGAAAGGGAGGGCAACTCCGAGTATTTTGGCTTGAGCATTGGAAGAATGGAGAAGGCTGGAGGGAAGGGAAGGAGAGTGAGAAGATGAAGAGATGGTGATCAAAGTCAGAATCAAGAGTTTGGGTTGGGATAGATGTTTAAGAAGCTGGAGGACCTCCAAGTAGAGATGTTCAGTGAGAAGCCTGGGGTTCAGGGAGAGGATCAGATTGGAAATAAAAAGTTATGGGACGGGGCAAGTTCATCTAGGGGGTTAGTGTAAATGAGGAGAGGAGAAGTCCCAGGACTGGGCCCTGGGAAAGACCAAAGGCTGGGAAGGTGAGGAGGAACCAGCTCAAAGACTGAGACGGAGCAGCTGGTGAAGGTGAAGGAGGTTCCAGAGAGAGTGCTTCCACCATAGCAAGCTGAAGAAAGCATTTTAAGAAGCTGAAAACGATCCTGTGTGAACAATTCTGCTGGTAGATGGGCTAGGATGATAATGTCCATTGATCACTGGAGGCAGCATTGTGGAGGACATTGGTTACTGCGATACGGGAAAATTAGGTGGATTCTGGGGGCATGAGCCCAGCTGGAATGAGTTCAAGAAAGAATGGAGAGGGGTGTAAAGATGACTTCTTAGTGGAGTTTTACCAAGGGGCAGATCATGGGTGTAGTAGTTAGAGAAGAATATTTAGTTAAGAGAAACAGGGATTTTTTTGTCTTGTTTTTAAATGGAGCATATCACGTGTTGTTGAAAATCAGAAAAAGATTGTTGATGCACAGTGGGGCAGTGCCTGCCATAATGCCCTTGCCTGGCTTATCAAGGTGGAAGGAATTTAAGAAAGAACCAATTAAAGATCTTGTAAATAAAAAAAGTAAATGTTAAAAAAAACAAAAACAAAAAAACAGGCCAGGCAAAGGGGTGCATGTCTGTAATCTCAGCACTTTGGGAGGCCGAGGTGGGCGAATCACCTGAGGTCAGGAGTTCGAGACTGGCTTGGCCAACATGGTGAAACTCTGTCTTTACTAAAAATACAAAAATTAGCCAGGTGTGGTGGCACGCCTGTAATCCCAGCTACTCGGGAGGCGGAGACAGAGAATCGTTTAAACCTGGGAGGCAGAGGTTGCCGTGAGCCAGGGGTCGCACCGCTGCACTCCAGCCTGTGCGACAAAGTGAGAGTCTATCGCAAAAGGAAAAAGGAAAAAAAAGAAAATACCCCACCACTGCGAGCACCTTATTTTCTAAGTAGACTAGAAGAATGAACAAATAAGGAGAGTGAGCAGGAAGGTCAGGCTGAGAGATACCCCCAGAGAAAGCATGAAGGAATAAACACGAGCGTTCTAAAAGAAAAGTTGATATGCGGAGTTGAGGAGCTGGGAGAACCAGGAGAAAAATAGGGAGAATGAAGTGGGGGCAACATTTGATGTCATAATGGCTGGAGTTTTTGTAGCGCTGAGTGAAGACATGTGTCCTCAGGTTGAATGGGACCAGGGGGTTCCACCCAAGGTTGAAAAATGATAGTAACAGTCACAGCAGCAGTAGTAGTAGTTTTCGTAGTCATAATTGTAGTAAAAACTTACACATTGAAATATCATAGTGGCATTTCGAGTTACCAAGTATAAAGACAAAAACTGAAAAGCTGCCAGAAACAGGCTGGTATACGTTAGGTCACAAATGGTCTCTGAGATCAAGGAAAGAGCTTTATTCCAAGAGCAATGGAAGCAACTAGAGGATCCTAAAATGGGAGAAGGGTGGTGACAACAATCTGACTTTCTACAGATGTTTCTGGCTCCTGAGGGAGAGTAGATGATGGCAAAAAGACTTGATGGGGCGGGGCATGGTGGTTCACGCCTGTAATCCCAGAACTTTGGGGGCTGAGGTAGGAGAATCACTTGAGGCCGGGAGTTTGAGACCAGCCTGGCCAACATGCCAAAACCCCATCTCCACTACAAATACAAAAATTAGCTGGGCATGGTGGTGCATGCCTCTAATCTCAGCTACTCAGGAAGCTGAGGCACAAGAATCACTTGAACTGGGGAAGTGGAGGTTGCAGTGAGCCGAGATTGCACCATTGCACTCCACCCTGGGTGATAGAGTGAGACTCTGCCTCCAAAAAAAGAAGAAGAATAAATTGATGGTTGGGGCAATTGTGGAAGCAGGGAGAGCAGGTAAGAAGCTACCAGATTTGTGCCATCAAGAGGTGAATATTATAACTATTAATATGAAAATTAGTATTTATTGAGACCTTAAGTGTCCAGCAGTAGTATAAACACTGTACATACGTCCATTTATTCCATCTTCATCACGATCCTCTAAGGTAAGGTTGTCTACAATCTCTATTTGACAGATGAGAAAAGGGATGCCCAGAGAAGTTAAGTAAATTACTGGAGATCACCCAGCCAGTAGGTGGCAGAGATAAGCTTTGAACCTGGATAGTCAGGCTTCAGAGCCCAGGCTTTAATCAATACACGTTAGGGCTTTGCACTAGAGCGTTAATAATGAAGAACGGAGGGGTAGGGCACCGTGGCTCACGCCTGTAATCCCAGCACTTTGGGAGGCTGAGGCGGGCGGATCATGAGGTTAAGAGATCGAGACCATGAGGCAGGCGGATCATGAGGTTAAGAGATTGAGACCATCCTGGTCAACATGGTGAAACCCCATCTCTATTAAAAATACAAAAAAAAAAATTAACTGAACGTGGTGGCATGTGCCTGTAGTCCCAGCTACATGGGAGGCTGAGGCAGGAGACTTGCTTGAACCTGGGAGGTGGAAGTTGCAATAAGCCAAGGTCACACCACCGCACTCCAGCCTGGTGCCTGGTGACCGAGTGAGGCTCTGTCTCAAAAAAAAAAAGAATGGAGGAGTGGATGGGTTTGAGAGAGAGTTCAGAGGAAGACAGGTCGATGATGTGGGAATAAGGATAAGAAATGCATCAAAAATGATTCCTGTATTTTGACTTGGGCAATTTGTGAGATTCCTTACTGACATCATTTCAAGTCCCTGCTTAAAAGCAGTGTTCCCCACTGCCTTTAGAATAAATCCACACTCTCCTCCAGGACTTTTAAGCCCTTATGCTAATAGCCCTGCTAAAAGAGTGACCAACCATCCAGTTTGCTCAGGACTGCTGCTCTCCCACCCTCGCTGCCCTTTTCTGCCCAGCTACACGGACCTTCATTCAGGCGGGTGGGACTCTCTGATCTCCCGTCTTTGAACATATGCTTCTGTGAGTAGACGCCTCTCTGTCCACACTTTACGCAGATGGCTTCCATCCATCCTCAGGTCTCAGTTTAAATGTCCCCTCTCCCAGGGCCCTTCCTGACCACCCTATTTCATGCAGCCCACCCCCAGCCATTCTCTATCTTAGTCACTCCACCCTCCAAAACTGATCACAGGCTCAAGGACTATGTGGAATTAGTGGATGACTCCTCTGCTGGTTGCAGCCTCCTTGAGTGCAGAGCCCAGGTGTGTCTTGCTCACCTGCCTGAAGCAGGCATTTGGCATGCAGTTGTTGAAAGAAGGGTTCTGAGGGTGAAGTAAGAAAAATTGACAGTAAGTGCAGCAAGAGACATTTTACCAGCATATCAGGAAAGACTTCCTCACTGGAAGCTGCTAGAAAAGGTTACCAAGAGAGCTTGCCGCAAAGGCATCTTCAGAAATGAAGGCTGCTAATGATTTTCTTAGCATTTCTTCCCTCTGCTTCTGCACCTCTGCCTTGCTTTAATCACAGTTAAGGAGTCAGCTGAGACCCACGGGATCTTGGGCTTGGTGACAGGACAGATTATAAATTCTGCAGACCATTTTCTACCTGACATCTTCCTTCTGCTTGGCCTTACTATTAGAAACAGCGTTACTGAAATTTAAGGAGGCTACAGCTTCGACGTTGTCAGCTGACTGCTTCATTTCATTTGTATCACAGATAAAAGTGGTTAATATTTATCCACTGTTTAACTTTTCTTTGATGCATGTATATCCTATGTAGTCTTGTGTTTGTAGTCTTGCTCACAACAGTGAAAAATTGGAAACCAAATAAAAATCCAATAATATTTGATTGGGTAAATAAATTTGAGCTTATCCCTGGAGTGAAATACACTAGAACCATTAAACACAATTAGATAGATCTATGTTTATTGACATGAAAACATGTCCATAATAAATTGGTAAATTTTTAAAAAGCTTAGAAGAAAGTACACAGAAATATGAACAGAGGTGATCTCTGAACAGTGAGATAATAGTTTTTATTTTGTCCTTTCTTTTATTTGAATTTCTATAGTACGCATGTGTAATTTTCATAACTAGTAGGGGAAAGCACTTCCCCATATGGAAAAAAAAATTTTTTAAACAAGTTTAAGAGAAATATATGTCTTACACTTATTATTCTATGGAACCACCCCTAGTCTCCTAAAAGGACAGCAGATTTGGATTGAGCCTCGTTCGTCTCTGCATATACATATATTATTTGTAATATATTGGTAACATATAGGCAATTGCAGAAAGCCTGTGGTTAAAATATGTAATATGGCACATGCTTTGTGAGGCAAGTGTGTGTCTATATACATTCTGTATGCATATATCTTGTCCTGTATTCAGTATATTGTTTTTACTGAATTTATTTTTCTAAGCGAAGTACTTAATGCACAGCCTATTGAGATAACCGATTCATATTCTAATCCTCTCTGTCCCACCTGTGCTGGAAGTGAACACCCACCAATGATCTTGGGTGCTTTTTTTTTTTTTTTTTAACTTAATGAGACTCTTTTGAAAGATAAAGCACCCAGCTGGCTGGCTCCACAGAGGACTATAGAGCTCCTGACGGCATCATTAGTATTTGTTACTCAAACACAAACTTTCCTCAAGTGTTCCTGACACACCTGCACTTCTCTCCTTTGATTGGCGCCTGGCCTCTACTGGCCCAATTTATCTTGGGGAGGGTGGCGTGCCTGTTGGGTTAGATAATGAATGATGAGCAAAGATGGCCTTCAGAGATCTGGTTTTGCATCTCGACTGATAATGGTTCTCAGCAATCACTGCCTGTAACAGACGTTTCTTTTGAGCCATTTTTAACGGTCATTCTTTTTTTCTTTAGCTAAAACCTCTGGTCTTTCCTCTTTCCCTCATTTCTTTTCCTCTACCTCTCTCCAACTCCATCTCAAAATTTCTCTCTCTCTGTCTCTCTCATAAGAAAGCAGATAATAGTAGTTGCAAATCTGTAGTGAGCTGCTAATGCACCCAGAGCTCTAATCCCAGACATTGGACAGTCCTTGTGTCCCCAATGACATTGCTGACTGGCCCTGGACCCTGGCTGCCCCGGAGCAGCTGGTGGAGCCTGGCAGAGCCTGGCGGCTGCTCCCCAGATCAAACCACCTACCCCTACTTTCATTCCTGCCTCGGCCAGTCTATCCTCCTCCTGAAAGGGACCTCTGTGGTGGACTCTGCAGACACCTCCCCAGCATCAGTGTTTCTCATCGTTAGTTCCTTTGGACTCCAACTCACTCAATCTGAGAAAGCCAAGTGAGATCCCTTGCCTTGGTACGTTGTTCGTTTATTATTACTATTTTTTCTTTCCTGAGATGGAGTTTTGCTCTGTCACCCAGGCTGTGGTGCTGTGGCTGTTCTCAGCTCACTGCAATCTCCACCTCCTGGGTTCAAGCGATTCTCCTGCCTCAGCCTCCCAAGCAGCTGGGATTACAGGCATGCACCACCACGCCAGGCTAATTTTTGTATTTTTAGTAGAGATGAGCTTTCCCCATGGTGGCCAGGCTGGTTTTGAACTCCTGACTTTGTGGTCTGCCCACCTCAAACTCCCAAAGTGCTGGGATTACAGGCATGAGCCACCGCGCCCAGCCTATTTTCTTTACTCATTATATTTTCACAAACATGGAGTGCTCCTTACATGCCAGATTCTGTGTAATCACTTTATCGAATCCTCTTAACCCAATGAGGTAAATATCAGCATCATTCCCATGTTTCACTTGGAAACTAGCGCAAGAGGGAGGTCAGTAATCAACCCAAGACAACCACACCTAGTGAATCCTGGAGGCAGGATTAGAACCACGGCTGACCCAGGAGCTCCTGCATTCAAGCTGCACACCGTGTCCCTGGCTCCTCCTTGGCTGGGGTGGAACTGCAGGAGACACACGTTCTTTCTGCTACAGTTCAGGCTGCTTAGGAACAGCCATCAAAAACTTCATCAGTTCCTTTTCTGAAGTTTTTAGGGAAGGCATTCTAAATGTGTGACTTGCTGACACAGCATTTCCAACCTGGTTTTGCCTGGTGTGGGAATCACAGGTAAGCAGGCTTGTTCAGAAGGGAGCTTCTCCTGTATTGGAGGAGGGCTTTGGGATACCCCAGGTGCTGGAGGCCAGTGCAAGGAGGAGAGCAAGGATGGTTTGGAGAGAACAAACTCTGGACCCAGTGCAACTACGCACTTGCTAGGTGACTTTCTGAAATGTCCTTTAACTTCTGTGGAGAGTGTTTGGATCTACAAAATGAGGACATTATTATTTTAGCTAGTGGCCTCAGGAGTATCAGAAAGGAGGCAGCTAGTATTCCAAAGGGCATATGTTACAGGTAAGTCACTATGCTAGGTATTTTCACAGTTCCCTGTTGAAGCGGTAACTGTGGGGGGATAAAAATCAAGATCATAGGTAGGAAAGGGTTCTATAAAATTAGGTGCTCTGCAAATATAAGGAATTATTATGATAAAAAACATGTTGCAATCTGCTAGATAATAAAATAAATAGTAAGAAACCTATCATGATGTATTTTAAGTGGTTATGGACTGTATCCTCAAACTAAGATATATAGTGAAAAATGAGTTCTACGTAAGGCATCAAATAGATCTTGGGAGAGTGGAGTGCAAGAGAAAGTATCCAGTGTCTGCATACAGTAGGGGATCCATAAATACTCCATTAGCAGTGGACAATAGAGAATGGCTTCAGGGCACAGCCGAGAAACTAAGTCATAAAGCCCTTTTTCTCCCCATGAGTGAGTATTTAGGACTGAAGCCTACCCTACATTCCCCACAGTTACCAGCCTACACTCCTTAATCCTTTTTTTTTTTTTTTTTTTAATTATTTGTCTTTGAGAAGCAGAGGCAGGCAGATCACAAAGTCAGGAGTTCGAGACCAACCTGGCCAATATGGTGAAACCCCATCTCTACTAAAAACACAAAAATTAGCCAGATGTGATGGCGCACGTCTGTAATCCCAGCTACTTGGGAGGCTGAGGCAGAAGAATTGCTTGAACCTGGGAGGTGGAGGTTGCAGTGAGCCAAGATTATGCCACTGCACTCCAGCCTGGGTGACAGAGCGAGACTCTGTCTCAAAAAAATAATTGTATTAGTTACTCACTTCTGAAATGTGTAATATGCTTCAGTCTTGGTTCTAGTTATAAGAATATGTTGGAAAGTTTAAGAAATGATGGTATTTGAATCAGAGGAAAGAGATGGGGATTTCAGGTTGAAACAGAGATTCACAGCCCTCGATTTGACAAAGTAATAATTGACTCAAGAGTCCAGGGCCTTCTGAAAAGGTGGCCTTCACTAAAAACAAGATGTCATCCCGTAACTCAGTAAACTTAGGTACAACTCAATATGCGCTAAAGTAATTTTAGAAACCATCATTTCATTTCAGCAGTAAATGCAGCTCAAAGTGGTATGAATTTCCCATTAAGATGATGTGGTGGCGAGAGTGAAAGAATCTTCTGGTACAATCAATTTATTTTAGTGTCCCAAATGTCCATAGCAACAGGAGCAAATGTGGTTGCAGCTGCCATTGTGGTCAGTCTCTTGTCACTGGGAAATGAATGGCCTCTCCTTAGCCACCAGCCTGCGCTGCTTCCACAACAGAGGATTCATCAGTTTTCTCCGGAGAGTGGAATAGAGGCCACATTTGGGTGTGTTGCAAATTAAACTTTTTTTTTTTAAATTGTACTTTAGGTTCCAGGGTACATGTGCAGATCATGCAGGGTTGTTGCACAGGTGCGTACATAACCAGGTGGTTTGCTGCCTCCATTCCCCCTTTATCTATATCCAGCATTTCTCCCCATGTTATCCCTCCCTCCCCTCTGCATCCCCCGCTGTCCCCTAGCCCCCTTTACAACTGACCCCGGTGTCTGATGCTCCTCTCCCTGAGTCCACATATTCTCATTGTTCAACACTCGCCTGTGAGTAAGAACAGGCAATGTTTGATTTTCTGTTCTCGTGTCAGTTTGCTGAGAATGATGGTTTCCAGATTCATCCAAGTCCCTCCAAAGGACACGAACTTGTCGTTTTTTATGGCTGCATAGTATTCCATGGTGTGTATGTGCCACATTTTCTTTGCTCAGTCTATCATTGTTGGGCATTTGGGTTGGTTCTAGATCTTTGCTATTGTACACAATGCCACAATGAATATACGTGTGCAAGTATCTTTATAATAGAATGATCTATAATCCTTTGAGTATATACCCAGTAATGGGATTGCTAGGTCAAGTGGAATTTCTATTTCTAGATCCTTGAGGAATTGCCACACTGTCTTCCACAATGGTTGAACTAATTTACACTCCCACCAACAGTGTAAGAGTGTTCCTATTTCTCCACATCCTCTCCAGCTTCTGTTGTCTCCAGATTTTTTAATGATCGTCATTCTAACTGGCATAAGATGATACCTCCATGTGGTTTTGATTTGCATTTCTCTAATGACCAGTGATTATGGGCATTTTTTCATATGTTTGTTGACCTCATATATGTCTTCTCTTGAAAACCAAAGAAAGAAGCTTTGCCCATTTATTTTATGGATTATTGCTTTTGAAGAAGGAAAAAGATTGGAAGTAGGATAGTGCAGACAAGACTAGTTGGGCCATTCTTTGAAAATCTTCCTTTTGGAATATTTGCATGCATTTTTTTTTTTTTTTTTTTTTTTACACGAAATCTGACTCTGTTGCCCAAGCTGGAGTATACAGTGGTATAATCTTGGCTCACTGCAACCTCCACCTTCCAGATTCAAGTGATTCTCCTGCCTCAGCCTCTCGAGTACCTGGGACAACAGGCACATGCCACCACGCTTGGCTAATTTTTGTATTTTTAGTAGAGACAGGGTTTCACTATGTTGGCCAGGCTGGTCTTGAACTCCTGACCTCATGATCTGCTTGCCTCAGCCTCCCAAAGTGCTGGTATTACAGGTGTAAGCCACTGTGTCTGGTCTGCATGCTTTCTTAAACTTGGAGTTTCTTCTCCATTTCACTCTGGTTTTCTCATTATTTTCCAGATAATCACCAGAAATTACTTCTTCACGATTATTCTTTCTCCTCACAAACATATAGAATGCTTGTAAGTCATACTTTGTATGGGACATGCTGGGCTTCATTTGTTATTTCTGTCCTCTGAAAAACAAACCATGGAGCAGAGAAAATCTAGTGCAGACAACCTTTTCTTCAAAGGAGAACAATCTGATTATATGGCTCGTAAGCTGGTAATATCTTTACTTTAAAATAGTCAATAAAACTGACATTAAGTTATGACAGATTTCAGGCAAAATAATTTGATCTTTATTTCTTGTTCTACAAGGAGAAACAGAAATTTGTTTTATATTTTATTTAATCATCCCTTTTCTCTGGCTATCCTGTTTTTGTAAATTAAAAAAAAAGCAAGTATCACATTTAGTCACATGGCCTCAGAATTATTAAAAGGTGATAAATGTAAAGAATGGTTCAACTTCTGGGATAACAAAAAGTTTTATTTATATCTGTGGAATTCCATAACTACAGAATTAACAAGGCATGGACTGGTTTCTGCCCAGGCATGTAGAGTCGCAAAGTTATGGCATATTTCAGCTGGCATTACTCATGTGATAAGGTGACGCCTAATTAGAAAAGATAACACTGGAACTCAGTTCTGTTAGCCTCTTGAAGACTTGCAAGAATGGAGAAGAGGGAAGTGTATTAGGCCATGCTAAGTGCTGTCACAGAGAAATTGAAATCTCAGCAACTTACTAATAAAATCTGGTTTCTTGACAATATGAAGTTCTAAAAAGGTGTTCCTGATTTCTTGGAAGTCCAAATCATTGTGTGGCCTTCCATGCAGCTGGTCACTCAGGGATCCAGGCTTCTTCTGTCTCTGATTCTTCATTCAGCAAGAGGATGAGGAAGAAGCTGAATGTTGCATGTAATAGGTTAATCAGGGCCATGACTGAGCAGCCACCACTTACACCTACATGTAATTGGCTGGTACTTGAAGTTTCATGACTGAAATAAGGCTGGAGAATGTAGTTTCAGCTGTGTTCTTAAGAGAGTGCGGAAATGGATTTGGTAGTCAGCGTGCCTAGTCTTTGGCACAGGGAACAAAGTCCTTGAGTATCAGGAATGATGAAGTAGAGCTTGAAGGAAGACTCAGGAGTTGGGCCAAGCTACAGTGGAAGAGGAATTTGTCAAGAGGAAATGAAAATGTTCACCATTGTCATGAACAAATGTACGGCAATTCCCATCGTTCCATGCCCTAGCCAGCATCCTAATTGTTAGAAATTTCCAATTTAATTTATTGTAAAGATTTTTTAATGGAATTGATACATTGTAGTAGTGAAAACAGGATTTTCTGTATAGCCAGCACTGCCAAAACACATTATCCTATTGGTAAACACGTACATCTAATTAAAATGCCACCCAAAGATAGGTAAATATTACTGCATGGGAAGGTATATTCCTACCTGAAAGTAATGAGTTATCGAGGAATGGTTACAGAATCACATTTCCCACTTCCATTTCTAACTTTTTAATAATGTAACTATATAAGAGAAAAATTAGAAAATACAACTGGTTAATATTTTCTTCAATCTGTTCTAGTTCACAGAGTCAGCTCACTTTTTTTTTCTTTTCTGATTTTTTAAAAAAGAAATAGAAATGCATGCAGAAAAGAAACAGAATAGTTGTACTTACATTTCACCCACAGTTTTGAATTTTGATCAATAGTAATTAGAAAAGTTATAATTCTTCCTGCTCAGTATTCATTGCAATGGCCTCACCACACCAGTAGAAGAAAGAAAATCTTGGGTAAAATTGTCCTAGTCTCAAAGTGAACTGTTTGGGGGTTTCTTGTAGCTTCCCTCTCTCTGAATGTAATGGTAACAGCTTCAGAGTCTATAGTAACTAGACATCATCATCCCCCTCTTAGCAAAAGGAAGTATAGTTAAAAACAAGTTGTTTTTCTTTTTAATTTAGTTTTAATAACATTTTTAAACAAAATTAAAATTTCTTTGTGTATATACCCAGTACCATCTTTTTCTTTTGAGACTGAGTCTCACTCTGTCACCCAGGCTGGAGTGCAGTGGCACGATCTCAGCTCACTGCAACCTCCACCTCCTGGGTTCAAGTGATTCTCCTGCCTCAGCCTCCTGAGTAGCTGGGACTACAGGCACCTGCTGCCACACCTGGCCAATTTTTTTTGTATTTTTAGTAGAGATGGGGTTTCACCATGTTAGCCAGGATGGTCTCGATCTCCTGATTTCGTGATCCAACCACCTCAGCCTCCCAAAGTGCTGGGATTACAGGCGTGAGCCACCACTCTCCCAGCCTATACCATCTTGTTTTAACCTAACATAACTTCATGAGCATTTTCTTTTTTTTTTTTTTCAAGTTCCCAATTCTGAGAAGTACTCATAAGCATTTTCCCAAGCCATTAAGCATTCTTCAAATTGAGTTGTTTATGGCTGCATAATATGCCATCATGTGGCTATGCCTGTGTTGAGTCAGCCATTCCCCTATAACTGAGCACTCAGGTTGCTTCCAGGCTTTTCTTTGCTCTCATGTCAGAGAAAATGACTCTGTGTGCCTTTCTCCATCCTTTCTTACTGTAAATTGCTACTGGTGATATTAGGAGGTGAAAGGAAATGAGTACTTCTCAAGAGTTTTGTTGCTTAGTTTAGTATGTTGAACTTTTTGTTTTACTGAAAGGAAAGAAACAGAAACTTTTGCTGTAGTGATGCTGAATGTCCCCTCCCAACCCGAGCATCATGTTTTTCAGCACTTTGCTGTGATGATGAAAATATCAAAAGTTAAAACGAAGGCAGGCTGTAACCCTACTCTTACACAATATGAACTCACTCCCTCACTCGCTCACCTATTTTGTCTTTATTTCAAATTTTGATATTTTGTATCTTGTGAATTTTTTTGCATGAATCTTTATTTAAAAATATATTTTGTTTTAAGCTGTTATCTTGATTATTGAGTTTCTTGGCACCCCTTTAAATTTGGGAGCTGAGTGAACAACCCTCACTTCATCTGTATCCTGGACATTCTAGAATCCTGGTGAGTTGGAACATTCTAGAATGCCCACGGACATGCTAATATCTGAGAAAAAAGAATCTCAGGACTTAGATTACTAAGTTTATGAAGGATCAAAGATAAGAGCTAGAGGGCCACACGAGACCTGCCATGAGGCGGTTCACAAATGGCTGAAAATGAACAGGCCAAGGAGGGCCCATGCTGGCTGATGGCAGATAATGGAGGAGTCAGAACTTGCTTTGAAGCTTTAGCAACAAGATGTTCGATTCTCCTGATGCACACACTTCACAAAGATTCCCCCTGAGCCTATCATTCCCCTCCCATTTGTTAAAAATATCGTTGACTGGAGCCATGCACCCTATTACTTTTGGCTTTGATCTTTTTGAGTCTGATCACAGACTAAGAGTGTCCATGCTGTTTGGGCTGATTTAACAGCAAAGCAAAGGAGGATTATCTCCTGTACTCATAATGATACTTCTCCATTCCCTGGGGCAGAGGAGACAAAGGCTAATGGTTCATGGAAGGATGGTAACTGGGCATAATGTGCAGCTGTGTTTAGAAATCAAATTCTCATTTTAATTCTGGAAGTATTTCTCATGTAAACATATACACGGTTGTCAATAGTAAAGGTTCTATAAAAAATGGCTCTTTAAAATCATCAAGGTAGTTTGCACAGTGCTAAATATTAACTCACATTCATTGACTCATTCATTGATTCATTGACTCATTCATTTATTTACTGAACATTTATTATGTGGCAGGTACGGTGGGTAGCCTCTGAATAGACAGAGTGAAAAAAAGAAAAACAGCTGATAATCTCTACTCTCATAGAGTTGATCGTTGAGTGGGAGTGATAGATAATAAATAAAACAGTCGCTTTGTAATTACAAATAGTAATGAGTGTAAGAAAAGAGCAAAGTGCCTTGGATGTCTTCTTAATGTCCCTCACTTTGCCAAGCTGAGCTTTCATTGTCTTTTCATCCTGAGAATAATGCTGCATTATGGATAAAATTTTCTGCATTTAACTGATGGTAAAATAAAGGGTAGTCTCAGCCAGCAACATGCTGAGGGTCTCCTAGGGATAGGTAGAAGTAGAGGTGGGTTTATAACTTGAGGATTTGAGTCACGGCCTATCATCTTACCTCTCCATGAGCTGCTGCTTCTGTCATTTGCTAACCAAACTCCACTCTCATGCCCCTCAACCCCCTTGAGATTCTAAGAGGTTTGTAGACATTCCTGCCTTCTTACTTTGAGTTAGGAACCATGATGAGAATTGAACATAGGAGCCTCACAGGACATCACAGTGTCTGTTTTGGAGAACATGGCTTGCTATGCAACAGAATGCTTGTATATTTTCTCAGCTTCCCTGTTCCCCCACCACTACCTCACTCTAGAACAGCTTGGAGCAGGTCAAGTGAAGGAAAATTAGGATCTTGGCTGTTAATGCTGAGCAGCCATAGTTACCCAGATCCCTACCTCATGCTGACCCATCACAGCAAAGGAAGAAAAGAGAACCCATCAGAAGTACCTTGAGATTTTTCTATCAATACATCAGCTCCATTCCATTGAGAAACCAAAACCGGAAACCACACTGGCTGTCACCCACCGTTAAGTGACTTACCTGCTACTCCTCGGTGTGGCATGGGAGGGACTGCCCCAAGATGCCTGGAGTTCCCTCCATGTGAAAATATAAGAACCAGGGGAGGTGTTTTGTCCAGCATACCCAATCTCCATTCATACCCTATGCCTTCTGGGCAGCTATAACCTTTGGAAAAATCTGCCTGCCCTTCACAAATACTTTTTAAATTTATGTGCATTTTCTTTTATAGAGATAAGGATTATTATAATAAATTAAGTCATAAAAACATCAGTTTAAATAATTGAGTACTGTAGATAACTGTAGTGCAAATGTGACCCTAATAAATTTACTACTAACAATTTATTATCTACAGACCCAAGTTCTAATTTTGTAGATAGATGAATATCAGCATAACAGTTCATGTATTTAGAACCGGTAATTTTAATTGTTTGTGTAGCAGTTCAATACTGACTATAATATGCACCTGGCTATGTATACCCCTGCGAAGGTGTCCTGCCTAGAGACACTGTGGCCCCAATGATGACAATCTGGACATCAGCATACAACCAGGACTCACACAGGTACCCACTGAAGGTTGCCCTTCCAGATGAGCTGCTGCTCTTTGTGAGGCCTGGAATCGTGAATGATCCTTAGATTTTGTGTCTCCCTCTCACGTGGTTTCTTCGTGTCCCTGCCCAGATTCATTCCTTCAGCAAGCATTCACATGCCTTGGCTTTAGAGCTGGCTTCTATAGCATGATGAGAGAGGAAGATATTGGATGTGGTTTGGCGGTATTCCCACCCAAATCTCATCTTCAGTTGTAGTTCCCATAATCCCCATGTGTCATGGGAGGGACATTATGGGAGGTAATTGAATCATGGAGGTGGGTTTTTCTGTGCTATTCTCGTGATAGTGAATAAGTCTTATGAGATCTGATGGTTTTATAAAGGGAAGTTCCCTGTGCATGCTCTCTTGCCTGCTGCCATGTAAGATGTGCCTTTGCTCCTCCTTCACCTTCCACCAGGATTGTGAGGCCTCCCCAGCAATGTGGAACTGTGAGTCCATTAAACCTCTTTCCTTTATAAATGACCCAGTCTCATGTAGGTCTTTATTAGCAGTGTGAGCATGGACTAATACAACACTTATATAATCATCCTGAAGTTGGATGCCCACTATACTGGAGGTGAAACAAATTGTGGACAATGGGATCTAAACCTTCTCTCTAATCAATATATTAATTAGACATGCATATGGGCAAGCAAACTCTCAAACTTTTTGGTTAGAACTAACCCCATTGCACTCTTAAAAATTACTAAGGACTCCTAAGAGTTTTTGTCTGTGGGTTAAATCTATCAATATTTACCATATGGCAATTAAAACTGAAGCATTTTTGAACTGTTTATTAATTCATTTTAAAACAATAATAAACCAACTTTATGTTAACATAAATAGCATACTTATGAAAAATTATGTCTTACTAAACAAAATATTGAGAAGAAAGTCCTTATGTTTTTTCAAATCTCTTTAATGTGAGGCTTCATAGGAGACAGGTAGAATCTTACCTCTGCTCCTACAATTAATCTGTTGCAATTTCACACTGTTCATATGTCATGTAGCCTGTGGAAAACTCCATTGTACACTCACTGGAGAATGAGTATAAAAAGACAAATAATATCTTAGAATTATAAATTACTATAATTATTACAAAAATAGTCTTCACCTCCTCGATGGAAGATTTGGGAGACACACAGGAGTTCCCATATGACATTTTGAGAACTCCTGTTTTATGGTATTCTGTTCTAAGTGTGCACTCACTGAAGGCACTCATATACCCAAATCACAGAAAAATTCTTTGGAATTGAATCACAGTGTTCAACTATTTGTCCACAATTCAAACCTATCATTTTTTTAATTTGTAATTTTTATTTCAAGAATAGGGAAGATAAGACTGGAAAATACATTGACGACAGAGAACTAGGGTCGTGGTGCTCTGGAGATGTCTTGTACGGGCTTGAGAGAGCTGATTATTGGATGTTCCAGGATTTAACCAGTTGTTAAACTATGAATAGCTTAAAATTGGCCATGATGGGAATGTTTACACCATGGAAATGAGCAAATACTTCAAATCAGGGCTTCCTCTTCCCTCAAATTTTTCAGATTTATCAGCTTACCACTTGTTACAGTT
The DNA here is from genome assembly GCA_004027835.1 of Alouatta palliata. Lineage (NCBI taxonomy): Eukaryota > Metazoa > Chordata > Mammalia > Primates > Atelidae > Alouatta > Alouatta palliata. The sequence continues at coordinate 216,382 of PVKV010000871.1, read as the reverse complement.
CTTAACCCCAGGCTTTTTTTCCCCCGTGGTTTTGTTTTGGTTTTATTGTTTTAAACTGAGTGCATTTACATAGGCAAGCTCCATTGGTACCATAGCCCCTTCACCCAGTAAATTTTGTCCTAACCCCCAGCCTGGTTCCCACATTTATGTGAATGCCTCTGCCACAAGCCCAGCCCTCTTAGGAATGTGTGTTGATCTCAGTGGTTTCTGGTTTTCTTCTGTGTGTTATGGGTGGAACACCTCTTCTGAATGGTCCATGGCTTTCACTCCTGCCATTGAAACGTTTGCTGCTAATGTTTTAGTGAAATGTTTCAAGAACCATGGCCATCCCCCTTCTTTTAAAGCCAAAGTAGCACCAGTGCCTGGCAGAGGTTATGCAGACAGTTGGCATCATCCCTGGCTAGGATTTACTATTATTTGGAAATTAACGATGGCTTCGTCTTTTCAGGAGTGGGGAGGGGAGCTGTGAATGACGAACCTCTCTCTGACCATCTGTTCCCTGGCTTCAAGGCACTGCTTTTCACAGCCTTAGAATTAGAGAGAAATGATGCTAAGTGATCACAAATTTTCTTTAAAGTTTTACTTTAAAGGAAAACAAAGGAAAGGTTTTTAAAAAGACTACTAGCTCTTTTTTTGGAGGTCAATATACCACAGATTACAAACCAGAAAAAAAAGGTGAAATGAGATTTTTGCCTGGATTTGTTTTTAATTAAGACCTAAATCATGATTCTCTTAGAATGAAATAGAAAGTGACAGTAGCTCTGAGACCTACTTGATCAATTTTGCAATATCCCAGCTGCCAGCAGGGAAATGAGAGCAGGTATGTATATCCAGAAGAATTCCTTTATATCCAGTTGACAGCCACCAGCATCAATGCAAGAAGTCAGGACATCTTACTGTTTCTAACCTCCTACCTCCAAAAACAAAGCTGATTATATTTGTCTGTTCCTTCTAGTAGGAAATTTTATAAATCTTTTCTTCAAAAGCTTCTGAAAACCCACCTCTCCTCCTAGCAAATTCCAAGACCTAAACGCCTTGATTTTATGTGATTCAAATACATGAATATACAGTTTTGTCCACAAAGTTAAAGAAGATACTGATGATTCACTTTACACTAGGATTCTTACAGAATTTCTTTAAGTAATAAATTCCTATAATGAATTCAAAATGACATCTGTTGTTCATGAATTAAATGTACACTCCACTTTTCAGGAACATGTTTATTTTACCAAGCAGGATACATATGTGCATTTAGCAACCCCTACTTGGGAAGATTTTCTTATGTGCAAATTTTCTATATTTATTTAAAGGCCATTTTAGCAGATTATTTCTTAAGTAGACATGGAAAATCATTTCTCTTTTTTCAGCACTTGCATCTTTTTACTTTTGAGAACATCAGGTATGCAGGGTTGATTTCATCATGCCCCTTGGTTGCTTTCTCACTGCTCTCACTGGGCCATGCAGGGTCCCTCTCTCATGCTACTAAGACCCTTTTCTCCTCCCATGCCTTCTACCTAAAGTAGAATGGCAAGTTTACATAGGATGTCTCATTTCTGACACAGACCTGGAGGAGGTGAAGTAGCGATTCATGGAGATGTATAGGGGAGGAGTATCCAAGACAAAGGAGAGCAACTGCAAAGATCTTAAGGCTAGAACGCACCTGCTGCATTTGCAGAGTGGCACAGAAGCCAGTGTGGTTGAAACAGAGCAAGTGAGGGAGAGAAGTAGAGGTGAGTTGGTTAGGTCAGAAAGGTAACTTATGGGCTCTGATAAGGACTTTGGCTTTTACTCTCAAGAAACCAGTAGAGGGTATTAAGCCAAAGGATTACGTGAGTTGACTTACTTTTAAAAGGAATATTCTGACTCCGTTGTGGGGAGACTAGGCTCCGTGGGAGCAAGGAAGATTAGAAGCGGGAGTCTAGTTACGAGGCTACCAGAGGACAGCTGGTGGTGGCTCAGATTAGCACAATAGCAGTAGAAGCATCAAGAGCCTAGACGTATTTTTAAGAACCAACAGGATTTATGGATGCATCATACGTGGGACATGAAAATGTGAAAAGCAAATGGGACGATGGAGGTGGCCACTTACCGAGAGGGAAGACTATGGTCTAAGCAGATTTGGTGTGGGCTTAAGGAGTTGGGATTTGGAAATGCCAAGTTTGAGATGCCTATAGGCAAGGGGAGACATTAGAATAGGAAAATGGATTTGTAAGTCTGGATTTCAATTTGGGGAATCATCTATGTATAACTGATTTTTAAAATCATGAGATTGAATGAGATCATCAAAGTTGTGAATATATGTAGATGCAGAAATGCTCCAAGGACCTGGTCTTACCTCACCTCACTCTGGCTTTCTTTCTTTCTTCGGGGTGTACATCATTATCTGACATAATCACATACACGAATTTGCTTATTGGTTTGATGTCTTTCTTCCCAAACTCAAGGCAAGATCATACCAGTGGGGACAGCATTGGTTTTGGGCACTGCCTTACCCAGCACCACAGCCATGTCTGAAGTATGGTGTAGTCAATAAATATTTTTTACATTAATGAATTTAAAAATCTTCAGATAACCCCTAAACTCAGCTTAATTGACAGTCTCAAACTTCTCCCTCTACAGCTTCCAATAAATGCTTTTGGGACTTGAAAAATCAGTAGCAAAATATATGATTTTAAATTTACTTTCCCAATCCTTTCCCAGAAGCACATGAAAATAGTAGAACTGTCTAAAAACAGTAAAAGGGAAAAAGAGGAGGAGGTGCTGAAGACATTTTTTCAAGAACCAACAAGATTTACTGATGGATTATATATGGGATGTAAAAGAGCATGAAGAACAAATAGAAGAATAGAAGTTGCCACTTACCAAGAGAATGAAGACCGTGGTACAAAAAGATTTGGATAGTGGAGGTGGGGAGTAGAATCAGTTTAGTCTGTGAGCACAATTGCAAGTACATTGTGCCCAAGGCCACGTGCTGAGCACAAGGAATGCAGAATAGAATAAGATGGGCCCTATCCTCAAGAACTTATGTTTGGGAAGGAATGATAGAAAATGCAGGTAAGGTGACAAAGTGTGCTGAGTCTGGAAAAGCTCAGTAAATCAAATGGAAAATTAAAAAATCTTTAGGCTAGGCAACATTTAGGTATGCAGAAAGATGTGCCTGTATTTCTTGCATAAAGCTTTTTTGCAATCTCATGTTTCTAACTTAAGTGTTCTTAGAGTAATGTGTACATTAAGCATTTATCAAGAAAGTCATTTCTCACGTGGGGAGCTATGAATTGACAAAGTTTGGATTTGAAGTGACAAAGCCCTTCAGGAAATTATTCTAATACTTTTCTGTTTGACATCAATTCATTAGATGAGTATGATGTAGAAGGAATGAGAGCTGTGCGATTGTCATTGCTGGTTATTCACTTTTTAGGCTGTGTCAGGAGAGTCCCCAGAGTATGGTTTGTAGGATTTATTTAACCAAAATGATTATATCATTGGTCACCAAATTCCTTCCTGATGAACAGGCTCAGAAGGAATGTGGGAAGGGCCTGCTCATCTAGGCCTTAGTCCTGTCAATGCTTACATATTCCCATTTATCCTAACAAGTAGGTATTTTAATGTCTACTGATATTCTGAGGTCAAATCTTGGTCACAGAATTAGAGGGAATTTTGATATTTCATTTAAGTTGCATTTGAATGGCCTTAACTTGTTACATAAGGATTGGTTCTTTTGGGGGAAACTTTGCTTCTTGAAATGAAGAAAACTGCTACAGGTCTGGTGTTTGGCTTTATAAAGTACTATTGTCTTCGCTTTTCAAATGAAGAAACTGAAGCCTACAGAAAACCGTACCGAAGGCCACATAAATAATAATTGGTGAGAACCCAGGTCTGATAAATTCTCATGTATGTATGCCACGTTATTCTGGCTCTTTCAAAGCTTGTGCTATGGAATCCCAGAACTAGAGATGAACTGAGAGGTCAGGTAGGCTAAGTTTCTGATTAAAGAAATGTTCGTCCAACTTGTACAGAAATAATGTCTTTAATTATTATTTCATTTTTCCCAACTAAAACATTTCAATTTTTCTTACTATATCAATAGCATAGAAAAGTTATAAATATCTTTCCAAGATATTGGAAAGATATTGTGGCAGTGGCAGAAGAAGTTTTAAATATCCTCAATTTTTCCTAAAAATAGAACAAAAGGATAGCAACACCAAAACACATGAATGTCATTAACAAATTAAATCGACAAAAATATGATTTGGCGGAGACAAACCATTAATAGCAACAAGGGCCTACATGATATCAACCATAATTTAGCAGGAGGAAGCTGGGGGGAAAAACAAAGCAGTTGACATGACTGAGGATCACTAAATACCCAACATGTACTCAATGGAAAGGAGCTCAAACTAGGAGAGATTTTGTGTACTCCACTAGCAAGTGAATAAAAAGAGTTCACAGTAAGATCTAAAGGAATGGTCTGGATTTCTTGAACACTTGAAATTTCCTTCCAGGGTAGTCACTCCCTGAGGACAGACTGCTGAGAGCAGGACCCAAACTGTGCAGTGTAAAGACAGGAAAGGGAAGGTAATGCTAAAAATGGAAGAAGTGCCTAGAGGTACGAGATCCCAGAGGGCAAACTGCCATATGTTTTGAAAACTAGATGAGAACAAAAGGAGAAGGTGCTCTAAAACCTAAAGTTAAAAAAGTTAGCAAAGATCCTGAACTGTATCCTGATTGAAAGTTTAAAAGAGGCTGGGTGCGTTGGCTCATGCCTGTAATCCCAGCACTTTGGGAGGCCGAGGCAGGTGGATCACTTGAGGTCAGGAGTTTGAGACCAGCCTGGCCAACATGGTGAAACCCCGTCTCTACTAAAAATGCAAAAATAAGCCAGCTGTGGTGGCGGGAGCCTGTAATCCCAGCTACTCGGAAGGCTGAGGCTGGAGAATCGCTTGAACCCAGGAGGTGGAGTTTTCAGCGGGCTGAGATCACACCCTTGCACTACAGCCTAGGTGACAAGAGCAAAACTCCGTCTCAAAAAAAAAAAAAAAAAAAAAAAAAAAAAAAAAAAAAAAAAAGTTTAAAAGAACAAATTTTACATAGAAATGAGCAACAAGAAAAAAATCACAGTTGCTGTGGTTTATGTATTTGTCACTTCCAAAATTCGTGTTGAAACTTGTCATTATAACAATATTAAGTAGCAGGACCTTTAAGAAATGATTCATTTAAGGGAGACTATGCTTTTATAAAAGAGAAAGTTCAGCCCCCTTTCCCTCTCTCTTCGCCCTTCTGCCATGTCAAGATGCAGCAAGAAAGCTTTGGCCAGATGCTCACACCTTGGTATTGGACTTTCCAGCCTTCAGAACTGCGAGCCAATACATTTTTCTGCATTATAAATTATCCAGTCTGTGGTATTCTGTAACAGCAACACAAAATGTATTAAGACATAGGCATGATCTTATGTAAAGTTATTATTTTAAAAAATAAAGAGTCAAATAGCTTCACACAAAAAATAAAAGAATGCTACAAATACAGGCCCACCCCCTTTGACATAAAAACTATAACTCACTATTTCTAACAAGCTAAAAAATAAAAACTAAGAAAATATCACACGATGTAAAAAAAAATCCATAAATCCAAATTAGGAAGATTTATAAATGAAGTTATATTATTCAGAAAGGATACAAAATAAAAGGGAATTTTTTTTAAGGATTTGAGAGAAAGTGACCAATTTAGAAGGCAGCCAAAGAATATCCAACATACATATAATAAGGACTCCAAAGACAATCAAAATGAGGGAACAAAAAAAATACCCAAAAGTATAATTTCAAATATTTCCCAAGACAATTTTTAAAATTACATGTTGAAAGTGCACACAGCATAACTAAGGAAACTGACCCAAAATAACCAACCCTGAGAGAAAGTTAATAAAACCATTAGACTTTGAAGAAAAACAAAAATTTAGGCATCCAGGCAAAAAGATCAAATCACTTATTCAGAGACAATATCAGGCTTTCAGTAGACTTTCCTACAACATTGCTTTATTCCATAAGGAAATAGAATAACATATTTAGGATAATTAAGAAGTGTGAGCTAAAACTTTCATATCCAACTAAATTGACATTCACATGAAAGACTCAGCAAACTCAGTGATTTGGAGAATATTTTTCCCATGAGCTTTTCCTGAGGAATTTACTAGAGAGTAAATTCCATTAAACCAAAAGAGACTTATTAACATATGGCATGATAGTAAGTGCTGTATGTATACTTATGGTAGAAGAATAGCTAATGTTAACTGAGTCTGTTTCATATATAATAAAATAAATCACATGGGTAATTATGTGATTTTCTAATTCTTGAATCCCTTGTGTTCTCCAGAATCATTATTCTGGTGTAAGAAAGTAAATATAAATGCCAGGTAGAAAAGGTTAAGTAAAAACCCTGTGATACTGAATTTGAATTGAAAGTATCATATATCTCAGGAGTTTTACTCACATGTGTTAAAATGCTTAGAGAAAGCAACCCAGCAGCAATGACCTCTCTAGGACCCAGATGATTTTCAAATACTATTTTCCACTAAAAGAAAATGGAGATTATTGGGAAAATAGAGGATTCCAGATCTCGGCAGATTTTGTACAAGATGAGCCTAGGGCATTGGGTCATACACATACCTTGTCAGCAAGGAAGCTAGAAAACTGTTAGGAACATGTCAAAATGATATCCCACTGGACAAAGATCAGACAAGAAATATTCAGTAAAGATAATATTTTCACTAGCTGAGGCTCAATAAATATGTTTTAAGTTCATGAATTTATAAGGATAGAAAATAATTGATCATTTTTGAAAATAATAAAGAACCACTTATTATTTTTAAAACTGCTAAATATTGAGGGCAAAAATAATCTGTTATGTCTTTTCTATATGAGTTACATCCCTGATAACCAAGTAGTAGATGAGTAAATTTTCTCTTTGTAGAAATATTTCAACTAATAAGGAAGAATGATTAAATTAGAATATTACTATTTTGCAACTCAGATAAATTAATAGCTCTAGGCATTGTACATCATTTGCTGCTATCATAAGTAAAGACACAATCATACATCACATGGCTGTGATGGAAGAACACAAGACTATTAACATCTCTTAGTTGTCTTGCAAAAAATTAACCCCAATGATCAATCCGGTAGATCCACAGAGATACAATCAGCAAAATCCAGATAGTAAGAAACTCTGTAGGACACACTTGTTTTCTTCAACAAATAAATTTCATGAAAAATAAATGTGGAGAGGCAGAAGGGGAACCTATAGACTAATAGAGACATATAAAAATAACAGGGAAAATGAAATATAGGAATGTATAATCAGGTGATGAAGCCATAAAGGAAAGCTCAGAAGCAATTGTTATAAAAATGAGGACAGAGATTACTTTTGAGGGAGTAGGGAAAGGAGTTGTGGTTAGAATGATTGTGTAGAGGGCTTATGAGGTGTCTGGCAAATTTCTATGTCTTGATTTGGGTCATGTTTACAAAGTGATGACCTTATAAGTTTATTAAACTAAGCATTTATGTAATGCCATTTTCTGTATCTTTAATATTTTACAACTAATAAGCTTTTTTAAAAAAATTAATATAATAGACCTTTTAATTAATTTCTCCAATACATTTTATGTAATATAAGAGCCACACCACACTGGACAGGTAGACCTGTAAACAAGTAGGTCTTCACTGATTCATTCTACAAATATTTCATGAACAACCAACTCTTGTGGGTAGGCACTGGAGGAGTGCTGCATCTAAAATAAGGCAATTATAGTATAAAGCAAAATATGATAGGTACTATATGGACAAAGTATTATGACAGTATAGAGAAATGGAAATTTATCCTGATTGGGAGATTAGCAAAAACTTATTAGGGCAACAACATTTCAGTTGAATCTTATAAGATGTGTAATATCTGCTCTTACTTTAAAAACCATCAATCACATTAAAGGAGTATTTAGAACCCACGGCTTCAGTAACTATTCACCCTTAATCCATATATTCTAGTTTGCATCACTCAACACGACTGAAACCCACTATCTGAAAGGTCATTGATCATCTCTTAGTGACATTTCCTTAGTCCTTGTCCCCATAAACTGTACCCAATTCATCATTGTTGAGTATTGCCGTCTAGAAATTCTTTTCCTCCTTTTCTTCTGAACTGCCAGGGTGCCCTGACCTCCCTCCTGCCTTCCAGCTGTCCGTTTGGTGCCTTTTGGCTGCTCTTTTCACCTTTCTGGTCGTGCCTTCTGTGCTCTCTCTCTGTGTTCTGCTGCTTTGGCATTACCAGAAGTCATATGCAATTAACATGGAAATCTCTATGAGACTCTTGCTCTGTAGGAGCTCCAGACATGTATTTCTGACACTCTGCTCATCATTTATTTCTGTATGTCCATCTGTCACCAAAAAATTGATATGCCCAAAATTTGACCCATTTTCTTCTTCCAACCAAATCCTTCTCATGACGTTGCCAACCCAATTAATAGCGTCTCCACTTCCTGGTCTTGACTTAGAATCTTTGAGTCATCCCTAACTACCCTGTGGATATGTTTATTGTCTTAAACTTGGACAGCTTCTATTTCTCTGTGTCAAGAGGACTCATATGCTCCTTGGAACTTTTCCTGCATGCAAGGCTTTGAATGAACTTCATCCAAACCCACTGATAGCTTAATTGGTGAGGGTCTACCCTCATTCTCTAGTGGATCACACCATGTCTGGATCTGATTTGGTGATAGCATGCTCAGGTTCCAGACCAGTACCAGGCACTTTATACCACTAGCTTAAGTTATAAATATTAGAATTAATGCAGCCACCAATACTGTCTTACTAGCTTAACATGAACAAAGTACGAATGCTTCTCCTGTGGAGGGAGGAGCTCTCAAGCATAGTTAGTCCCACACTTATCCTCCAGGGGTTCTACTCCCAACCATAGTTACATTTGTCAGGTTATTTTTTTCTGCTGAGGAAATGGCCTTAATTTAAATTGATTTTTAAGAAAAAAAAAAAAAAAAGATTTATTACAGGCACAGCATCTGCTGTTTGTGCCCAGAGGTAAAGGTTTAGGTTGAAGCAGCTTCCACCATTTATCCATCTACTTGTTCATCCCACAAACATTACTGAAAGCTGACTTTGGTGCGGGATGCTGGCTAATCGGGTGGGTGGTGCAGTTCCTGCTTCCAAGGAGTTCATTGTCTAGATCATAGTTATACTAATTCTGTCATCTTGCTTAGTGTTTATTAGCCCTGACGATGTAATCATTCATTCATTCATTCATTCACTTTCTTTTAATGTCTTCCTCTTTCCTGTCTTTAGTTACCATCCCTTTGTGGATGATTTTCAATATGTTTTAGACTTAACGTTTGACCTTCACAACTATATTGGAAAGGTAAGAACTGAATTATAAGTATAATATAAGCACTGTGCTAGAGGTTTAGAATATACTAAGAAACCAACAGGATGGTTCCTGTCCCGGAGTCTTCTGTTCACATTATACAGATTTCCATACTATCCTCATCCTCTAGAAATGTGTCTTAAAATCACGATGTTTGCAGTCATGATCTGTCTAGATTGTTTTCCTTGTATTTTTCTTTCTGTATAGATAAGTTGCCTCTGAGAAGGTGAATAATAAGTTGCATTAAAACTTTTTAAAAAGAGGAGCTTGAGGTATGATTTCCACAGGAAAATCACTGTAGAGCTTGCCAGCTAGAATTATTTTCTGGCTTACTATAATCCTGTTACTAGTCAGCGTCATTGAACCAATTTTGTAAACAATACAGTGACATCAACAAGGCTATAATCAACCACCACCGAATGCCGTATCATTTCTTTACCTTTAAAGATCTGCAAGAAAAGAGGATGGGGTGGGAAGAAGACAAGAATTTTTTAAGTGATATGGATAATCAAGAATGCCTTTAAAAAATACCTCTTAAATATAGGCCCATGTCCCCTTAAATCTGTGACGGTGAAACATCTCATTTTAGTTGCTGTATGACAAGAAAGTAATGACTGTTAATCAAAATGACACATTTCCATTTACTTGATGAAAGGGAAGGTAGATGAAGATCATGAATAAGAAAACAAAGCAGCCTGTAATTCGTGATGTTTGGGGTTTCTTTTGAAATTTGTTTCCTTAGGAAGTTTGTAAGCCGGTTGCTTTCTCTTCTTGGCATCATTCATCCAAATTGCCAGAAGTCCTTGTCAGTAGAGATGGAAATATTTCATCTTCTCTCCTGAGTAGAGAAATAGGTTAATTTGCTCTGGGTTCTTTGACAAATTTGGGTCTTAAAGGAGTAAAATCTCAGAAGTTCTGGCTCCAGATCGCTCTTTAAAAGTTACCAGTTCCATTCCCTGGGTGATAAGGTTATTCCTGGGAGATTAACCATCCAGCTGGTCATGGTCATGCTCATAGGGAACTGATGAGGGTGGGGAAGGGCCAGAGCCTCAGTACTTTATTAGAAACAGAAATCAAAAGCCTCTTTCCACTCTCCCCTCTCTGTATTTTAAGACATTTAACCATTACATGTTGGCAATAACTAAGTGCTTGTTAAAGCTTTGCTTTTCTTGGATATCATCTTCTATAAAGGAGCGTATGTTCCTGATTTTGTTCTGTGGTTGGAGCAGAGAGGGGGCTGTAATTCACGGTACAAACCTAGCTTTGAGACCATTAGATCTGACTTTATGCCTAAGCATTTTTAGAACCTTCCGGAAGTCACTATGAGACTCCATTGCACTGTGGAGTATTATCAGTGGGCTGTTAATAATCTCCATCCCCAAAATTAAAACATAATTTGTGAAATACAGAGGAAATTTTGGCATTTGGGGATTCAACACAGATCTCTCAAGAGGGATGGATATAAGGCTATTTATTCCAAAATCCAAGAATGACGTTCTTCCATTGCCACATGTAGTGCTTGAATCTACAAAGGCATGATGTCCCAGTATTTTGAATCTGCACATATCATGATGAACAGGTATCACAGGATACATGCTCAAAGCCTTTTGTAACTGTCCTTATTGTAATTATTATTGTTATTATCTTCAACGTCTTCACCATCATTATTTTAACTGGAGAAGTTAAAAAACAATTATTAAGCTGTAGTAGGAGACAATAAGATAGATAGAGAACTCTAAAGAGTACTCTAGGGCTGAGGGAGTTTACCCAAGGAAGGACAGACATGGAAGATGGGCCCCTCTTCAAGGCTTGGGTTCAGACTTTTTTGGAGCCAATGTGGCTGCAGCTGCTGGATGGTGAAGGAGCTCTCTGGATTTCCCAGGGAAGAGATGGTCCACAGTCACAGGACAAGCAAGAAACACACTTTGGGGCACAGAATACCTGTTATCTTATTATCTTGCAGAAACAAAGGTGGCAGCCTAAAATGGTGGCTAGCAGCAAGTTCTTTTAAAAATGCTTCTTTTCCTAAACTTTGCAAAATCCAACTATTGCAGGCTTTTTCCTGGCACAGGTTGTGATCCCAGTGCCAGTGCCTAAGGAACTTATGTGCTGTCTATTTTGGGTCTGTGTAAAGCCAAACTTTACAAACTCTGTCATCAGCAAGCCGCTTAAGAGAGACCCCACTTGGGGCCATTTTATACTGGCTCACCCACAATGTGCATTTTCTGCCCGTGCTCCTTTTGGTGTGATAGAACTCCATAATCTATCATTATAATTTTATTTTTGTGTCTTCTTCTTCCTTATGTTCTTTAGTCAGTCTTTTTTATATAAGAAAAAAACTAAAATTTGAAAGTTCTTCCAAATTTCTATGCTTTTTCCAAAGATTAGGCCAAATTTGACAAGCAATCCTGCATAAATTACTGTTAAACTTCTTTAAACTTTCAGAGGATACAAGACTCTCAATGATCAAACTGATCCTAAAGGGAAAACTCTGGATTAATTAAGAGTGTTTGCACATGAGGGAAGCCTCATCTCTTTGGCTTGATTTGTCCACCCTGGGTCTAATCTGCTGGATTGGTCAGAGGGGCAGAGTCATATTTGTTACAGACAAAGCAGTTGGGAGTCCATGTTGATGGCCAAAGGAGGTGATCAGTGAAGGCTAGGAAGATGCCCCCAAAAGTATCTTCAACAAACACCAAGGGAGAGTAATGCAGCACTGAGAGTTCACAATGGTCAGGGCACAGGGCAGTAAGTTCCTAAAATAAGACCTACAGTCTTTTTAATTTTTAGCAAGATGGACTTTTCAAAAATATACTTTCACGGAGAGAAAATTTTTAAAGACTCCAGAGGTGAACAACTGCCAAAAAGGAATGTGTGGTACCCAGCTGTCAATGATTTTGATGTGAAAGTCAAAAGTTATCCTGGTATAATGACCAGGATGCACATGGCGAGCTCAGATTTTATAAAGGCCAAAGGAGCAGGTTCTAGTCAAGGACAAATTAAGGCCTGGAACCAGTGAGAAGAAGGACCAATCAAAGCAAAGCATAAAGAGTAGAACATGTCAGGAGCAACCAAAGAGAAATACTATTTGGGTTTTAAAGGTTGTGCCAAAGCTGACAACGAAGAGTAGAACATACTAAGATAAACTAAAAGAAATGTTATTTGGCTTTTAATGATTATATCAAGAGCAACAAGATGAAAAGGGAAGAGGATACCACCTCTGGGATCTGGGTGATGCCAACTACAGATGTCAGAGAAAACAGTATTGCTTAATCTCTTTGGGCTTCCATTTTTCTCTTTCAAGGAGAAAGCAAAGCCCGTAGAGGTTAATACTAAACTGGATAACCTAGTCAAGCCTTCTTAGTTTGAAAGAAGGTACCAGCTAATAAATGACATAGTAGGGGATGGCTATAGGGATGCCTTAAGAATCTCAGACAGCCAGGATAATCAGAAAGATGTTAACAAAATAGTTGTCCTCCCCAGGTCTTAGGGAAAAAATGCCTAGCTTGGTGGTTTTGGCATGTTGAACTCAACTCTTCCTTTCTATAGCAAATATTTACAACATCCCTTTGATCCCTTAAAATAAACTTCATAGATAATATAACCTACTTAAACATTTAATTTCAAAGTAAAATGAATATGTTGTCCAAACTCAAATATAAAGGAGGCTTACAGAGAAAGTAATTTGTCTAAAACAGAAAGTAAACTGTAGTTTAATGAATAAATGTTCAAAGACAAGGATGCTCACTCTCACTACTCCTATTCAATGTAGTACTGGAAGTCCTACCCAGAGCAATCAGGCAAGAGAAAAAATTCAATACAGCCAAACAGAAAGAGGAAAATTCAAACTATCTCTGTTTGCAGACAATATAATTCTATACCTAGAAAACCCCAGTCTTGGCTAAAAAACTCCTAGATCTGATAAACAACTTCAGCAAAGTTTCAGGATACGAAATCAATGTACAAAAATGAGTCGCATTTCTGTACACCAATAACATCCAAGCTGACAGTCAAATTGGGACCACGATCCCATTCAGAATAGCCACAAAAAGAATAAAATACCTAGCAATTCAGCTAACCAGGGAGGTGAAAGATCCCTACAGTGAGAATTACAAAACATGGCTAAAAGAAATCAGAGATGACACAAACAAATGGAAAAACATTCTATGCTTGTGGATAGAAAGAATCAATATGATTTAAATGGCCATACTGCCCAAAGCAATTTACAGATTCAGTGCTATCCCTGTCAAACTATCAATAACATTTTTCACAAAAGTAGGAAAAAAATCCTAAAATTCACTGGAAACAAAAAATGAGCCTGAATGGCCAAAGCAAGCCTAAACAAAAAGAACAAAGCTGGAGGCATCATACTACCTGACTTCAACTATATTACAAGGGTATAGTAACTAAAATAGTGTGATCCTGGCATAAAAACAGACACATAGGCCAATGGAACAAGTAAAGCTATATTCCTACAACATCTAATCTTTGATAAAGCCAACAATAACAAGCAATGGAGAAAGGATTGCCTATTCAATAAATGGTGCTTGGAATAATTGGCTAGCCATATGTAGCCAATTGAAACTGGACCGATTGAAACTGGACCCTTGCATTTCACCATATACAAAATATAACTCAAAATGAATTAAAGACTTAAATGTGAAACCTAGAACTATAAAAACTCTAGAAGACAACCCAGGAAATACTATTCTAGACATAGGCCTTGGCAAAGACTTCATGATGAAGACTCTAAAAGTAATTGCAGCAAAAACAAAAATTGACCACAGAACCCGATCAAACTAAAGAGCTTCTGCACAACAAAACAATCAACCAACCACCAACAACAAAACAAAACAAAAGCCACCCACACTATCAACAGAGTAAACAGACACACTACAGGATGGAAGAAAATATTTGCAAACTATGCATCTGACAGAGGTCTAATACCCAGAATTTATAAGAAACTTAAGCAAATTAACATGCAAAAACCAAATAGTCCTATTAAAAAATGGGCAAAGGACACGAACAGGCACTTCCCAAAAGAAGACATACATGTGGCCAAAAAGCATATGAAAAAATTCTCGGTATCACCAATTAGAGAAATGCAAATCAAAACCACAATGAGATACCATCTCATACCAGTCAAATGGGTATTACTAATATGTTAAAAAAAAACAAAAACAAAAACCAGATTCTGGTATGGTTGCAGAGAAATGGGAACACTTTACAGACTGTTGGTGGGAATGTAAATTAGTTCAGCCACCGTGGAAAGCAGTTTAAAGGTTTCTCAAAGAACTTAAAATAGAACTACCATTCGACCCAACAATCCTATTGCTGCGTATATAGCCAAAGGAATAGAAATCATTCTACCATAAAGACGCTGCGTGCCAATGTTCGTCGCATCACTATTCAGAACAACAAAGACATGGAATCAACCTAGATGCCCATCAGCAGTGGACTGGATAAAGAGAACGTGGTACATACACACTATGCAATACTGCATAGCCATTAAAAAGAATGAGATCATGCATTTTGTGAGAACATGGATGGAGCTGGAGGCCATCATCCTAAGTAAATTAATGCAGGAACAGAAAAACAAATACCACAAGTTCTCACTTATAAGTGAGAGCTTAACACTGTGTATGCACAGACACAAAAAAGGGAACAATAGATACTGGGGGCTACTTGAGAGTGGACAGTGGGAGGGGTGTGAGGATTGAAAACCTACCTGTTGGGTACTATGCTGATAACCTGGGTGACAAAATTATTAGTATATCAAACCCCCACAACACACAAATTGCCCATGTAACAAACCTGCACATTTACCCCTTGAACCTAAAAGTTGGAAAGAAAAATAGATAAATAAATGTTCAAACAGAAGAAGAAATGATGAAGTAGCCATGAATTTATTTGCACCTACATGTCGAAGCTTTGTGAATCTGATGACTTCAGGATTATAAATCATTCTATTTTAAGGACACATGCACATGAATGTTCATTGCAGCACTATTTACAATAGCAAATACTTGCAACCAACCCAAATGCCCATCGATGACAGACTGGACAGGGAAAATGTGGCACATATACACCATGGAATACTATGCAGCCATAAAAGACGATGAGTTCGTGTCCTTTGTAGGGACATGGGTGAACCTGGAAACCATCATTCTCAGCAAACTCACACAAGAACAGAAAATCAAACACTGCATGTTCTCACTCATAGGTGAGTGTTGAACAATGAGAACACATGGACACAGGGAGGGGAGCATCTCACACTGGGGTCTGTCGGGGGGAAATAGGGGAGGGACAGCAGGGGGTGGGGAGTTGGGGAGGGATAACATGGGGAGAAATGCCAGATATAGGCGATGGGGAGGAAGGCAGCAAACCACATTGCCATGTATGTACCTATGCAACAATCTTGCATGTTCTTCACATGTACCCCCAAACCTAAAACGCAATAAGATATATATATTAAAAAAAAAGATTGAAAAAGTCATATTGTACTGGCAATCTGATTTTTCAAAGTGGTGAGTCTTTCAGTTATGTCTTGCTGTGTCACAAACTAGACCTTAGTGCCCTCAAACCATCATTTTATGATGCTTTTGGATCCTATGGGTCAAGAATTCAGAAAGACTACAGCAAGAATGGCTCTTCTCTGCTCCGTGATGTCTGGGGCCTCTCCTGGGATAGGTCCAATGCCAGGCCCTGGAAGACTTAAAGCTGAAGGAATCACTTTCAGGACGGCTCTACTTCACTCCTTGGCTCCTTGACTGGAAGGTTGTAGACAGGACGGCCTGTAGGTGGCCCTCCAGCCTGGCCATCTCAGGGCGCTCAGATTTCTTACAAGATAGGCAGAGCTCTAAGGACACGTGTCCCAGCAGAAGCTGCATGATCTTTCATGACTTAGCCTGGAAAGTCTCCAGCATCACTTCTGACATACCCTCAGTCAAAGCAGTCACATGGGCTGGAGGGCAGAGAGGATGTGAGTGTATAGAGCCCACCTCTTGATGAGAGGAGTGTCAGAGAATCTGTAGTCATATTTGAAACCACCGCAGTGACTGGCTTTCAGCAAATTTCCAATAAAACAGTGGTCCCTCTATGAATTACACAGTAGCTGCTTTCCTGGAAAATTCAGTGTGTATTTAAACTTTGTAAATAGTGTATTATATATGTATGTAGTATGGAAGCTTAGACTTTATACATATGTTTAGCAGCATCTCTGAAAGTTGTGTGAGGCTCGGGGTATTTCTTCGTTGTATACCACACTCCTGAACACCGCGGGATGCTTAGCAACCTTGGTCCATCCCCACTAAATGCCAGTGCTGCCCATGCCGGTTATTTATCTCTCGCCTGTAGACTGACTTCCTCTGATTACTTGGTGCATGGCTTATAGATCAAAATGGCACCCTCAGCCCTCACTCTACACACTTCAGCTCACTCTCCCACTCAACTGACTTCTGACGATGATGGTGATGACGACGATAATGTCCATATTGGTAATGATGACTATAATGATGATGGCAAGGACAGCAGCAGTGACCATCACCAATTGCTTCCATTTTGCCAGGGACTCCATTACGTTATACACCATCTTACTCCATGCTGATAACAACCCTATGGCAAATATTATTGTCTTTGCTTTTTAGATGAGGAAACTGAGGCTTAGAAAGCTTAAATAATCTATATAGGATGATAAAATTAGAAACTAGGGAACCAAGAATTTCCGTTTTTCTCCTAGCTCTCTGGATAGCTTCGAATGACATTGTGACTTCACCTAATTGTCTTTGACTGACGATAGAAGCAGTATTCTGTATACCACTGGGAGCTGTTCTCTCAGAGAAGGACCATGGGTAGGTGGGTGCAATGATTACCATTTCTGGCACAATGGAGAGGAGGAAATTGATGTTCAAAATGATGTGGAAATGGTAAAAGAACATGAACCTGCTCTTCCAGACCTCCCAGCCTCTGGGAGAAGATGACTGAGTCTTCTGAATCTCACCTTCTTTGGGAAGCTTGGAGAATAAAGGCAAAGACAGTTCTAATGTTGAACGAAAGAAAGAAGGTGGAGCCTATAAACACGAGCTGAATGTAAAATTCTAGATCATGTATTAAAAAGGACGTCAGTGCTGGCCTACTCATTGTTAGCCAACCAAGGCGGTATCTGCATTGTCATCTCCAAGCCATTAGGTGGCCCAGGTATCCCGGCCTTGTCTACCCTCCTCTTGGGTTGTCTTCTCTGGTCTGTATTCCCAGAACCAGACTCAGTATGATAGCCACGTGGCTCACAGAACCACACAGCAGCATGCTAATAGGAGAGCTTTGAAGGTCTGTGATTCAACTGAAGAAAGTCCAAAACCTTAGAAGTGCTTTCTGCTCCTGTGTATCTACGAATGAGGTGCCTTCATTTAGCAAGAAAATAGATTATAAGCTCTATTTTTATGATCTTTAAAAATGGGGAAAATAAAATTGCACCATGAACTGCAAAAAAGACAAGGAAGAAAAATAGCTTGTGGTTCCTTAACTCAATTGCAGGCAACTGGGTTTCTCTCTCCTTAGCTTTCTTAAAAAACATTTATAATATAAACGCTGTTTTGGCAATAATATATTCTGCTTTAATGTTGCCTGTCTGTATTACAAAAGTGTGTTTATAAAAGCCTTTGAGAGCTTCTTGGAAATATAATAACATTTTTAGAATAAAAAGTATTATTGAGGTGTTATTCTCTAAATTAAAAAAAAGTCTGAATATGAATATTTTGTATCTATGTAACATATTTTATATAAAAATATGATCATATTGGTGAGGAGATATGCAAGAGATGAACAGATGTAAAGAAAATTCACATTCCTGTTTCCTTTAGAACCATTAATTCTATGGCAAACAACATCTCTAATGTTTTATGTTTTCCTTGAATAGTATTTTCACAGCAAATATGAAAATCTTATTCATATAAGGGCCCTCTAATGGTGTCTTTAACCTAATATCAGTCATCATTTGGACCCTTTCAGGGCCCAAGCCCTGGAGAGGAATCCACACTTACTGTGAGGGATGCCAACCTTAGTTTCTTAGATTTCTTTCCATGAGAAACCTGCTGTCGTTATTCAAGAAATACCTACAGGAAGATGTTCTCAAAAATGGAGTCTCTCTCCCAGGAGCAGTAGATGCTCCTGGATGCAGAAGGGCCCCGTGGCTCAATTGATCTAGCAACCTGCCTCCAGCAGAACCATATGCAAACCGCCCTCTGCAGTGAATATGTTCCCTGTATTATTTCGGGCTCTATTCTTCCTCCAGACCCACATTCTCCAACAGAACCTTCCACAGTGTTGGAAATAGTCTACAGCTGTGCTGTCCCATATAGCAGCCACTAACATCATGTGGGTATTGGGCACCAGAAATATGGCTCGCGTGACTAAGGAGCTGACTTTTTAATTTTAATTAATTTAAATGTAAATAGCCTCATGGACTAGTGACTATCTTATTACCTGAGCAATTCTAGAGCCTCTCGAGATTTTATGCAAAATGAAACACAACAAGACAAAGGTGAAAACGAGCAGAGTTTGGTCTGGGTTAAATAAAATTTCCAAGGTGGCTTGGAAAGCTGTTTCTTACAAAAAACCAATGACACTTGAAATAAACCCTTGCCATGTATTGGGCACCATCTAAGAGCCAGGCAAAGCATGCAGTAAGTGCTTGAACAGTATTATTTTATTATTGTATTTAACTCATGAGATCCTTATGAGGAATTATCTCCCCCACTCCTTTTTTATTTGGAGATGAAAAAATAAAAAAACTGTAGTTTAGAAAGATTAAGGATCACAGCTTGTTCTTGGCAGAGGGAGGCTTTGAACTTGGGTCCGAGTCCAATTCCTGTGGTAGTGCTTCACATTCTTCCTCTGTATCTTGTTGGAATTTACACTACCTTCTAACTAGAGATTGGAAAGACCTTAATATGGGATAGAACAAGTTTCTTACTGCAAAGTTCTATTTCCACATGTGACTCCCCTGTAAGATTATAAGCTGCCATGGAAGGTGACTCTGTGACACAGAATTTGTGTCTGAATTGTCTATTCTCCCTCTTGGTGGCCCTATTTGTTCAGTAAGAAGATTATAAGCAATGATTTATGACCCCTTGGGGTGTTAGAAAACATTGCATTGGCATTTGTATGTAATCATGAGACAGTTAAGTTTAGTGTTAAGATGGTAAACGATGGTCTCAAAGAAGCCTAAGGTCTCCCATGGGCACTATGCATCTTCAGACAGGTTACTCCATCCTAGAAACCTCTGCTTTGTCATCCTTGAAATGGGGTAATAATAGTTCCCACTTCATGAGTTCCTTGCTGTGAATCAGTGAATGAGTGTGTTTGAAGTATTAGCATGTTTCCTACCATGCAGTAAGTGCTCAATAAAAATTAGAGGCTATTGGTTCTATTACTACTCTATGGCCACTTCAGCTCATACCCATAAGGTTTATTATGAGGTTCTTATTTGATTCTTATTAGGTGGGAAAAGAGATGTTGATCACAGAAAACACATGCATGGAATCCAATGAGATGACTTCTGTCAAATGACTTTCTCTCTCTCCTGAGATATAAATGCAATCAAATGAGCTTCTGAATTGCTGGTTTGTACATAACAGAAAAAAAAAACCCAAGAATATACTATCTTCCCCTCCCCTTGTAATTGATAACGTGTACCCAGAAGGGGGAGGCGCTATCTCACTTTTTTTCTAGCATAGCCCAGATTCTTGACTGTTCAATACTCACCTTGGGGTTGCAATGGCCCATGCTGCCATCATACATAATATAGAAAGGGAGGTCAAACGGTGTGTTAGAAGGAGCCAGTGACAGAATCAAAAATCCTGGATCTGACTCCTAGTTTTGTGCTGACTTACTCTGTGGCCTCATACAAATCACTGAAGCCCTCAGCAGATGCATCTGTGAGATGAAGAATTTAAACTCCAGGCATTCCCCAACACTACCTGGCAATAACTGTTTATCAGTATCCAGTGTACCAATTAGGACTCAGAAGCTACTTTATCAACAGCCATTTATTACACCTGGATGTGTTAGGGTCATGCTAGCTCCGATTATAGATAATTCTCTAAATCTCACCGGCTTAGTACAACAAGTAGTTATTTCCTACTCATGTAAAGTCTAAACAGATGCTCCTGATCGTCAGCTAGCTTTCCTTTAAGAAATGACTCAGAGATCCAGGCTCATTTCCCCTTGAGATCCTATAGTCTTCAGTACTGGTTCCAAGGTTGTCAGCTTAGGGGAAGGGTCAGGGGGATGGCTTGGGAGGGGTTTATATGGGCCAGATCTGGGAGTAGCAAACATCACTTCCATTGGAACTCAGGCTCATGAGCACACCCAACTGCAAGGGAGGGCTGGAAAATCTAGTCTGACGGGGTGACCAGAAGGAAGAGGAAATGAGTGTAGTGAACATAGAGTGTCTTTACCCCGCCTCTCAGCAGTGTTAGATGATTGCTGCTGTCACACCAGGTGACTCTTATTATAGTCAAAAGCAAAGAAACAAACTTTTAGGTAGTTTGGTGGCCGCGTGTGTGTGCATGTATATGTCTATTACAGGGGTGGTGGGATGGGGGTGCAGGCAGTAGGGATATAACACTTCTGTTAAACTTTTTCAAACATTGAAAAAAGTTGGTAAATTATCGTCTCATTCCTTAGGTTTTAGCCTCTTGCCAAAGCACATAGAGGTTCCAGCCCCTATTACCTAGTACCTGGTACCAAGGACAGGAAGACCCTACTCCATTTTCTAATTGATTCTTGGGGATCTGGAGAGGAAGTCTTGAGCTCCCCCTAGGGGCCAACAAGGTCCCCTTCATCTTTATATTCTGACTGCCTTCTCTTTGAATTGGCTTCTACACAACATCTTATCCCAGCTGACACAGGGCTGAGATACAATGGTTTCTTCTCCACGGCTGAACTAAAGCATTTCTTTCTGGCTTAGTAGAAAGTTATATGTTGTTCCAACTCTCTTGTGTACGTCTGCTAGATTTTCTTCATTTTCACTTGACCTTTTCCCTCTTATAATTACTTTTATTAATCTTCCTTCACAGTACATCTACTTTTCATGAAACAATGGGCATTTTAAAATAAAGAAAAAAATGAATATACACATTTCTTAAGATATCTCAAGATGTCAATTGCAAAGAAAAACATCAGTTAGCCAGACGATGATATCACATACAAATTTGACCACCTTTTTTAGGGTAAAGAACTTTTAGAAAGATAACATAAAAGGAGAAAATAATGAAGCGTCTGTCATATTTAAAATGTTTTATTTTTCTATAATTTTAACAACATTATTTGTAAGTATCTTTGAACAGTGAAATTAGATCCAGGTTTGGGGTCACACCTGAGTTCTGCAAGGCTATGCCTCTGCCTCTCAGTATTTTTGTGTGTAAAATAAGAGTAGAGGCACTTAGTTGCTACTTAGTTGCTAAATTCTTTTTTCTTTTTTTTTTTTTTTGAGATAGGGTCCCACGCTGTCACTCAGGCTGGAGTGCAGTGGCACGATCACAGCTCACTGCAGCCTCAACTTGCTAAGCTCAAGTGATCCTCCCGCCTCAGCCTCCCAAATACCTGGGACTACAGGCACATGCCACCACACCCAGCTAATTTTTAAATTTTTATTTTTGTAGAGACAGAGTTTCACTGTGTTGCCCAGGCTGGTCTTCAACTCCCAGGCTCGAGCATTCCTACTGCTGTGGCCTCCCAAAGTGCTGGGATTACAGGTGTGAGTCTCTGCACACAGCTTAGTTGCTAACGTCTACACTGATTGCTTTGAAGACTGAATGAGGTAAATTATAAAGCATATAGCAAAAGTGGCAAGCACCTGGCGGGTGCCTAATACAGGATCGCTTCCTCATGTAAGAATGATCTCCTGGAATATCAAAGCCAAAATCAGCTGACTC
Organism: Alouatta palliata; assembly: GCA_004027835.1. NCBI lineage: Eukaryota > Metazoa > Chordata > Mammalia > Primates > Atelidae > Alouatta > Alouatta palliata. Next base: position 194,030 of record PVKV010000871.1, on the reverse strand, counting down.
TGCCTTGAAAGGTTCTGCAGTCTCCATAAAGCACCAAGGAAGTGGGAACCACAGTCCTGTCAAACAGCTTTCTTAATAATGCAAATGCAGGGACACCGACCCAATGTACATACTTTTTACTTTTAATTTCTATTTATTTATTTTTTTATTATTATACTGTAAGTTCTGGGGTACATGTGCAGATTGTGCAGGTATACACCTGCCATGGTGGTGGTTTGCTGCATCCATCACCCCGTCATCTACATTAGGTATTTCTCCTAATGCTATCCCTTCCCAAAACCCCACCACCTGCTATTCCTCCCCTAGCCCCCACCCCCCAGGCCCCAGTGTGTGATGTTCCCCTCCCTGTGTCCATGTGTTCTCATTGTTCAACACCAGCTTATGAGTAAGAACATGTGGTGTTTGGTTTTCTGTTCTTGTGTCAGTTTGCTGAGAATGATGGTTTCCAGGTTCATCCATGTCCCTGCAAAGGACATGAGCTCATCCTTTTTTGTGGCTGCACAGTATTCCATGGTGCATATGTGCCGCATTTTCTTTATCCAGTCTATTATTGATGGGCATTTGGGTTGGTTCCAAGTTTGCTATTGTGAACAGTGTCACAATAAACATATGTGTGCATGTGTCTTTATAATAGAACGATTTATAATCCTTTGTGTATATACTCGGTAATGAGATTGCTGGGTCAAATGGAATTTCTATTTCTAGATCCTTGAGGAATCCCCACACTGTCTTCCACAGTGATTGAATTAATTTACACTTTCACCAACAGTGTAAAAGCGTTCCTATTTCTCCACATCCTCTCCAGCATCCATTGTCTCCTGATTTTTTTATGATCGTCATTCTAACTGGCATGACTGGAAAGCCTCCACAGTGTGTCTTTTGTATACAGAGCCCTTCCTACCGCCTCTGCTAAAAGAGAACATAAATTAAAGACATAGTACCTGACCTGAAGGATCTTGAAAAGCACACATAGGTGAAGAGTGGAAACATTCCAAACTAATTTTCCAGTTGAACATAAAGATCTGTGCAAGGTGTGGGGGTGGTAGAGGTGATGGAAGATGTGACTGGAGCATGTGTAGCAGATCAATGACAAGTTGGGATAAACCTTCCCGGACTAAATTTGTGCCAAATCTGGAAGGTGATGAATGTGAGTTAATGAAACCAAAGGAGAGCTTTTTGTAAACTTGCCTACGCAACCTTTTCGCAAAGCAGGTTGGCGTATGTATCAGGAAGCTTTAAGATGTGCATACTCAGATTCTAGAATTCCACTGCTGCCATTCTACCTGGTGGCAGGAATCCTCAAAATGGAGAGAGCTTCACTGCTGGTGAGATTAAAAAATGATGCAGCCACTTTGGAAAATAGTTTAGCAGCTCCTCAAAATGTTGAACAGGTAGTTACTGTATGACCGAGCAGTTCCACCCACAGATATATACCCCAAAGAACTGCACCCCAAGGAATTGCTCTATATATCCATGTGAACACTTCTGCACAGGTGTTCACAGCAGCATTATTTATAATAGCCAACAAGTGGAAACACAAATGACATCAGTTGATGACTGGACACACAAAATGTGGTATAAGCACACAATCAAATACTCTACATCCATAAAAAAGAATGAACTACCATAACATGGGTGAAGCTTGACAACATTGCACAAAGTAAAAGAAGCCAGTCATAGAAGACCATGTATTGTATGATTTCATTTATGTGAATTGTCCAGGATAGATAAATTCGTAGTCAGAAAGTAGATTAGTGTTTGTCGGGGAGGGGGGATGTAGGGAGTGCTTACTATTGGGGAAGGGGTTTCTTGGGGGGATAGCAAAAAACAAAAAAAACTTCTAACATGGGATAGTGCTAGTGGCTGCTCAATTCTGGGAATATACTAAAAACATCTGATCTGTCACTTGAAAAGGGTGAATTGTATGGTACGTGAATTATATCTCAGTAAAACAGTTGTAAAAAATAGAAAAAAGTTTTATGCATAAAGATGACACAGTGACATTTTTTCTAGGACTGAAAAATTGGAAACGATCTAGATGCCAGTCACAGTAAAGTCAGAAAATGCTATGGCCACTGGATGGATTCTTAGGCATCCATTTAAATCACTGTTGATGCAAAAGACAGGAGTCCCTTCTGGCTTCACTGCTGGAAGTAGCGCCCTTCTTAGCAATCCAGTCTCTCTCTGAGCAACTCCGCATGGTCTTGTATAGGCCCAGGAGCAGCTTTTTGGGTTTTGTTTGTTTTGTTTTGTTTTGTTTCATGTGGGTTTCTCACCCCCACTCCATGTTGCCCTGACAGCTCTTCAATGAGCAAAGCTCTGACATCATCACTCCTCCCTTCTTGGGGGAGAAGCCGCCTTATCTAATGTCCTCCTAAAAAAAAAAAAAAAAAAAGCAGAACCTTCCCCTTAATTTCCAGAATGCAAGAAAGATAAACATCCTACTTTTAATGATATTATCTTAAGATTGAGGGAAAATGGGAAGGAAGTCCTATACAGATGATAATTTGCCTCTCCCACCCCGGGCAGTCCACCCTACATGTTTGTAGGCTCCACCTCCTGACTGACTTCCATTCTGCCTTCATCTGGTTTTGTTTGGCAGAGAAAGGTGTGAAGGTCCTTTCAGGGTTGAGATTAAAGGCTCCGCTGATTCCCAGACCCTGAGACAGAAGGGAGGGTTTCTCCTCTCTTCCTAGTCCAACATCTGCCGCCCAGGTCTTCCTCTTATACAGCAGAATTGACTTCTTCTGAAGGTAACTCAGGGTAGAAAAATCCATTCTCTTCCTCTCATGGGACCACAGAGGCCTGGCTGGGCCTGCCCTCAGGATGCTTCTCAAATGCGGGTGACTTAATGCACTGAACAGGAACAGACCAGAGAAAAGCTGTGTTCTGCTTCATCCAGTCCCTTTCAGGTACTTTCCCTCAAGGATTACTTGAAGCTAATTTAATCCACTGTCATACTACATAAAAAGTATCAGCCAGGCAAGGTGGCACATGCCTGTAATGACAGCACTTTGGGAGGCGGAGGTAAGTAGATTGCGTGACCCCAGGAGTTTGAGAGCAGCCTGGGCAACATGGCAAAACCTGGTCTCTATTTTTAAAAATACAAAAAATTAGCCAGGTGTAGTGGTGTACACCTGTAGACCCAGCTACACAGGAGGCTGAGGTGGCCAGATTGATTGAGCCCAGGTGCCATGATCACACCACTGCACTCCAGCCTGGGTGACAGAGCTGTCCCCCAAAATAAAGTATTAATACAAAGAAGTATTAATGAAATAACATGAAAGAAACACAATCAACCATCACATATAAACAATGAAAATAAACTAACCTACAGGGGGATATGCCCGCATTCAATACACCAAAAGATTATCAGAAAATACTTTTTTCTGTTTTGCAACATTATCCTCAGTAGGTAAGTACTAAGTGTGACCCTTTTAAGGTTCACCTTTAAGGGAGGAGGAGCAGAGAGTGTGAACACCTTTCAGTATCTCACTCTGATCTTCAGCGGTTGGTTGCTCTTAACGTGAAAACTGCACTCAGTAGATAAGAAACCCAGACAAGGAGGATGTTCCTGAATCTCGGGGGTGTTCTGGACTGAAGGGCCAGTGTATTTTCCCATTAACATGATTTTTAATAGCTGAGGAGTGAGCAAGGCCCAGTGAGACTCTGAGTCCCAATTGCGCAGGAAAGTAGTCGCAAAGAGTTCTGACCTTGGCTTTCAATCATCGCCTCGTCAGATGAAATCATTTCATGCATTCACTGATCTTTGGCCTCTGTCATTTCCAAACTCATTTGGAGAGTTTCAGTGTGCAGATACTTTTCTTTGCGTATCTTTGATTTAGTCACACCTTCTTCCTGGCAATGAGAGAGAATGCCCTGTTACAGTGTAGCATAAATCACCTGTCAACATGCTAGAGAAAATCATTACAGAATCGGTTGGTGTAATCAGTATAATCAAATAATTCAAGTAGATTATTGACTCAGCAAACCTTTATTAAGGACCTACTGAGTGCAAAGCCATAGGATATAAAGATGAGTGTTACATCCTGGGCTTCCTGGTAGCTCATGATGGGTTGAATCAGAGTCCTGGCGGGTCACAGACTGTATCATGACAGTAAGAACAGAAACAACGAGGTCAAAGGAGCCCACCTGGGAATTCAGCGATGCCACATGTAGGCTGTGTGTCCCTGGCTACAGGAATACATTCTACCCCAGAAAGTTCTTCTAATTTATAAAATCGGATACTAAGCTCATTAACTTTCAGACTTTCTTCTTTTCTAATATGCAAAGTTAAGGCTATACATGTCTCTCTAGCTGCCTCCAATTTTTTAAAATGACATTTTTAACAACTTTATTAAGATAAAATTCACATACCATACAATTCAGCCATTTGAAGTGTACAATTCATGGTGTTGAGTTTATTCACAGAGTTATGCAGCCATCACCACGGTCAATGAAGTATCTGCTTTGTAAGGTCATTTTAGAGGATTAAATGAGATAATCTAGGTAAGCAGTAGACCCAATGCCAGACACTTAGTAGGTTTTCTGCTGGTTTTTATTCTTGCTGCTGCAGTCGGTGCTGGGGCTGGCGTCGTGGAAGGCTGGAAGGAGTAGGCGATGGGGCCAAATGAGAAGGTAAAGAGGCATGCGCGACCCACTGCCTGGGCATCCTCTCCAGATGGGAGTGACAGACTGTCATTATTAGCTGCCAGTAGATTCTTTTCCAGCCGTCATATTGAGCCAACTGAATTCAGTTAACAGGAGTCATCTGGGACTGGCTTGGGTGGGTTAAATTCAGAACTGATTATCATCAGGCCTGGCGGTCACACACCAACATGTTAACAAACAAGCAACAACACACTTCTCAGACGAACAGTAGCGATGCTAAATTTAGCTCCTCTTGGCCATCGGGGCTGGAGCCCATGAGAGGCCAGACATTTCTCTGGATGCTTCTTATTTGCTAAAGCAGTAGAGCTGGCCCTCAGAGGGTACTTGGCCAAGCCAAGTGAGCTGCTCCGGAGGGGAATTGCAATCCTGATGGGGAAAGGATGGAGGATCTGGACTCTTCCAATATCAGCAGAGCCACAGCATCACACAGAGAACTGACGTGTGTTTGCGTCACCAGCACAAACACCACTCTTTCATTTGTTAGCCTGGGCGGAGGAACAATGTATTCTTAATCTGACGGTTTTCAATGGCAAGTACGTTCTTGAAGCTGTCACTTCTATATACATCCAGGTAGCTGAGGACTGTGGCTTCATTTGTACTGGGATTGTGATGACTTTCGTGCTGCGTGAAAACTTTGGCTATAATATCACAGGTTCTCTTGGAATTTCAAATTAATAGTTTCCTCTCTCTTGCTTTCTGGCACAACATTGCTGAACTGCGTATTCTCCGATGGAAAAGAAAGATGATGTAAACCAGAAACCTCCCCTCATTTTCATAAGTCATGCTTCCGTTTTATTATAGCATCGATCATATGCTTTAACGTCCAAGGGCTCACGGAGATGACACTTTGCCTCTAGTCTTCTGCAGAATTGCAATTTTAATTCATTCTTGCTTTTCTGTTATCACCCTGCAAGTCTTGTAGGAGGCTGGTTTATGTGGCATCATTTTCTCTGGATTATTGCTGTCAACTCACGGAGCTCTCTAAGTTTGGGGACCTGAACTCTAAGGAAACTGAAGAGTTTGAGCTGACTCGAGTACTTAGCTGCACATTATACACATAAATTGGGGTTCTTTAGATCATTCGTGTTTAGACCAGCTGAGTGTGAGTTTGCCTGCTTGGAACACTTTCGGTTGTCACAACCAAATACTAATGGGTGGGGAGAGATGGAGCTGGTGGTATTTAATGGGCACAGGCCAGGGGTGTTGCTAAGTGTGATACGACGCCCAGGACAGCAGCTCTCCCCCACCTCAACAAAGATGTCCCCAGCCCCAGATATCTGTAGTGCTGAGCTTTTGACTGAGTCGTACCTCAGACTAGAGGATGCCATGCAGATTTGCGGCAAAGGCCTTGCCTGTCTAATTGCGATCCTTTGTCTCAGAACCTTAACTTGATGAACTTGTAGACAGGCTGTATGGCCCAACGATCAGAGCATAGACTTTGAGTCCAAGAGGCCTGGACCTGGATTCAGAGATACCAGTGACAAAACTCACAGCTCTCAGCCATTTTCTTGTATACAAACTGTCATCAGCTAGAAGGAAACAAGGCCTGAGAAGACAGGGAACATGTGGTGAGGTCGGCTCCCTGGTACTGGGGACCTCCTGTGCGCATGCGACACTTTTGTGTGCTTAGACAGGGAACCCATGTTGTCAACAGGACCCAGGCAGGTGAAAGCCCCTGGGGAGTTCACCATACCAGCAGGACAGCAGCTGGATTTTGCTGCCACTCTGTGCTTCCACCAGGAGTTCATGCCAAGGTGCCTTGCTCAGTTCCTCTTTCTGATCCTCATGGCTTGTGCCCAGGAAGGAGGGGATGAAAACTGCCAGGCCCAAAGATCTCAAGTTAAGGGGTAACTGGGCTCCAGCAGCATCCACCCAAGCCCCCAAGATGCCCACTGCTGCCTCTAGGACCTGCTTTTCAGCATCTACAAGCTCAGTCACCAAGTAAGGTGGTCACTCTGCTACTTGAAAAAGCCACATCTCTTGGGCCGTTTGTCCAAATCTGGGATCTCAAAATTCTTTCTGGGCCATAGCTGTGCCATGTCTCTATTCTACACCTATGTCAGAGGCTGTGAAATCTTCTGTATTGGAGCCAGCTTTGTAGGATTTCAGAATGCTGCACTTCTGAGGGCTCAGGGGTTTTCCAGGGGCATGGGAATGGTACCACCAATTCCACTTCCTGATTTCAAATTCCCACCCCACTGAACTGGGGTTGTGACCTATAGCAAGATTCTGTTCTATTTTAGTTTGTTTTGAACTTTGTCGAGACTTCATTGTCTCACCTGTAAAGTGAGGATCACCACGGGATCCCACTCCTAAGGCGGGTATGAAAGTTCGGTGCAGTTCTGAATGCCACGTGCTTAGCTCAAGTCCCAGCTAAATGGAAGCTGCAAAGGACACTGGGTCAAACCACAACTTTCTTATCTTGTAGATGGTCCCAGCAACATTGGGGGGGCACCTTCATTGTCCCCCTTGTTGGGCAGTTGCAGAAAGCTACACCTGAGAGGTCACACACCTAGGAAGTAGAAGAACCTGAACTAGAATCCAGGACTCTGGATCCTCCCAGTCTCTGGCCTCCACTGAAGGTGTGAAAGCCAATGGATTAGGTGGCTGCCCCATTCATTGGCTGAAAGGGCACTGGAAGGTCTGACTCCCCTCCTCTTCCTTCCCCAGACAAAAGAGTCTCCTTTCTCTCTCTCTCTCTCCGACTTGCCCTGAAAAGCTCATATTGTCTCTTGGATTAAGGCACTGAAGTCAAATCTTTTCTTTTTTTAATTTTAGAGATGGAGTCTCGCTCTGTCGCCAGGAGTGCAGTGGCGCAATCTCGGCTCACTGCAACCTCTGCCTCCTGGGTTCAAGTGATTCTCCTGCCTCAACCTCCCAAGTAGCTGGGATTACAGGCATGCACCACTGTGCCTAGCTAATTTTTGTATTTTCAATAGAGACGGGGTTTCACCATGTTGGCCAGGATGTTCTCAATCTCTTAACCCCGTGATCTGCCCACCTCGGCCGCCCAAAGTGCTGAGATTACAGGTGTGAGCCCCCGCGCCCGGGCTACTGGACACAAATCTTAAAGGCACATTTCATTTAGAAGGCAGAAACAGATTTATAATAACAATAGTTGTTAATGAAAGGACTCAGCATTCGTTTCCTCACTATTTCTGGCACACCTACTGTAAGCCAGCCATGGTGCTATTCCCTACCCATGTTTTGACTTACTGACTCCTTCCTGTCCTTGGTGGGTGGTGGGGATTGCCATTCTGCCCATTTCACAGATGAGGAAAGAGAGGCTCAAAGAGGGACTCGATCGAGACCATAGTAAGGAGGGGAGATGCTGTATTGAGGAGGACTCAACTGGCCTCTGAAAGAAACTTTGAATTCCTGACATATGAGAGAAAATAGAAGAAGCTGATTTTCACAGTATCTATTGCTACAAAAAAAAAAAAAAAAAAAAAGTCCAACTTTTTGAGAACAGACTTTGATGTTTGTTTTCTATTATCCTTTTCCTTGTACCCCAGCCCCAAACTGTGCCAAACTGCCTTACTTGCAGAAGACAATTTTGGATTCTTACAAAAAGGCAGCTGCACAGACACTATGGGGTTTTTTTGCACAAAGCATTTGCCTAGTTGGACCCTGTTCTATTTTCTGACCTGCTGCTCCATGAAGAAAGACGCTCTCCAGAAAGTGTGGCCTAAGCCTACGTTTTCCCTTAGGCAAAAGACTCGGGTTCTCTCTGAGGATATGTTATACTCCTATGCTTAAAATTTATTTTAAATAGTGGAGAAAGAAATTTATCCGAAGACTGTAAACTAAGTAAGATAAGAATTACACAAATAAGCAGATAATATATCAGTTCCTAAATGCCAGTTGTGAAAGATTATAATGAACAGAAAACATTTAATCCACCGTGTGAAGCAAGAGGGTGACCTCAGAGAGGTTGTCTGAGGTTTCCTTGTGGGGAAGCCCAGCCAGTGTTAAAAATGACGTCTGTGAGAATGACAGACCTTCCAGCAAATGTAATCACCACTTCTTAAGGAGAAAGAGAAAAAACTCTGAAAAATATTACATATGTATTTGAACAACAACTATATATATGGAATATCCACTCCATACCAGTGAGGACTAAGGCAATAAACAAAACAGACAAAGTCCCTGCAGTTGTGGGACTTATATTTGGGTGAGGGGATAAGGCAAAGAAAGACTAGAGAATAAAGCCTACTGTTGCAGGGGATGACTTTGCTAAGAAGGAAAATGAACTATCAGCCCATAGGCTTGTATCCAATGTGACCATGTGACAAAGGAGGCACAAACCTCGCTTGAACTTTGACCCATTGCTATTCCACATTTTCCCCAGCCCCCACTGTCTCAGAAGCTCTGTTTCCTGGAACCAGTGTTCTTTGGCAATTCGGCATCATTACAAGCTCTTCTGTATCTGAACCCCCCAGTGCACAACCCAGGCCCTTGTCCTTGATCTCTCAAAACAAATATGACAAAAACTCAACCGCAGGAATGAGCAAGTGAGATAAAACATAAGAACAGGTCATACAAGGATACATTTGGATGTATCAGTCTTCTCTGATGATTTCAAATGACAGTGACGATTAAGTGACAGCAGCACGTGACCGAGAACCCCAAATGGGACATCAGACAGTTAAAAGCCCTTCAGTCACATCTCCCGTGGGCCACCCACGACATCACTCTTGAAACGTCCCTCTTCGCCCCCCCCCACCATGCCGCCATACACACACATACTGTCTTTCTCTGTTTTCTGTTTTGTTCCTCATTATTCCTTCTCTTGGGCTGTCTCCGGAAACCCGGTATCTTTCTCTTCTCTTTGAGAGCAAATTCGCCCTCTTTCCTGTCAAAGCCACCTGCACATACCTGAAGAATCAGGCTCTCTGGTGACTAGCAGGTTTCTAGTCGGGCCCTACCCTTTACTGCAGGCAGAAGGTAAATTTTCCTTTATTTTCTCTCCACCAGTCTCTGGGAGGTGGAGGAGGAGGGAAGAAGAACAGAGTGATTTATTGTAACATCAACATATAAATTATGCCACTTTATTTAGAACAGAAACGTGGCGATGGTCTGTTTTGGTTTAACGTAGCTGTTCAAAACAGCTCCCCTCTTCATTCACACGAGTATCTGGGTAAAGGTAGGTGAGCAGGAAGCAGTCAAGGCTATGTTAAGAATTTGCATATGGCTGACAATACTCTACTGTGTATTTGTTAAGATGACCGATCTCATGTTAAGTGTTCTTACCACAGTAAAAACATACAAACAAATAATGAAAGAATTTGCCTGCTCTGTGAAACAGTTTGCAAGCTGTTGCTAGGGGCAACCTTATTTATCTCCATGTAAATTTAAGATGAGGTTTGCACTCGGACCAGAGGGGAAAGGAGTTTCTAATCTCACTCTGGGGAGAATGGGGGAAACATGTAATTATGCATGCTTCAGACTAAATGGGATGCAGAATCCTAATGTCCTCACCTTACAGAGGGCCAACGTAGTTTACCCATCCTCACAAACCACAGAGCTACCATGGGGGCCAAGGAAAACCAGGATTTCCTGACCCTGGACTCAGTCCAAGAGAGACATGCAGAATTGAGCGTTCCAATTTTGTTTGCTCGATCCATCTTCACAAAGTAGTAGAAACAACAATTAAACAGAGAAAAAGTATTAAAATTTATCATTAAATTAAAAAAAAAAAAGCAACCTCTTGAAATATATTCTCCTTTCAGTTCCTTGAAAGCTTTTGGATACCCTCTGCCTCTAGACACCTGTGTTTTCTGTTCCTTCCACCTGGAACATTTTTGCTGTGAGTCCTTGAGTGTAAGAGTGCTCCTTCTCATTGAGATACTCCTCAAATGCCACCTTGGAGAGAATCCACCTCTGGCTACTTTCTCTACAGAAGCAACCTGCCTGCCTGGCCTCATACAAACTAACTCTCTAACCCATTATTATGTTCACTTAATGTATTACTCATTTCCCTGTTTGGAATCATTTTCTTCATTGGTTCATTTGCTCAGTAATTTATTCATTTGATTGATGTTTCCCAAGCACTATGCTAGGTTCTGGGGAAACAGCAGGGAGCAAAACCCACAACTCTCTCTGGCCTTACTGAGCTGAGGTTCTAATGGGGCATAATAGACGATGAACAGAGTAAATGGGTCCTATGGACTACTTAGAGGATGGCAATTTTATTTCTCCCTGCAGCTTGGGAGAAATAAAAGCTGCTGGGAGGTCAGGAGTCCTGGTGTGGAGTGGCCAAGGAAGGTGGTTTGGGGGATCTTGGGGGAGAAAGAGCATTTCAGACAGAGAGAACAGCAAGTGCAAAGGCCCTGAGGCAGGGGCGTGTGTCAGGAAGTGAGAATTCATAGTGAAGGGGAAAGCTAGAGTAGCTGGTTAGGGTGAGCAGGTGGGGAGGGGGCATTGCCAGAGAAAGTACGTGCAGATGGTGTAGGGCCTTGTTAACCAGTGCAGACTGAGGCTTTTATTCTGAGTGAGTTGAGGCAATGTAGCATTTTGAGCAGAAGAGCAGCACGCTTCAGCTTGTATTTTAGTTTTTCTGTGTGTTTCTTGTTTTTGTTTTGTTTTATTTGTATTATTACTTTTTGAGATGAAGTCTTGCTCTGTCTCCCAGGCTGGAGTGCAGTGGCGAGATCTCAGCTCACTGCTGCCTCCACCTCCAAGGTTCAAGTAATTCTCCTGCTTCAGCCTCCCAGGTACCTGGAACTACAGGTGTGTGTTGCAACACTCAGCTAATTTTTGTATTTTTTTTTTTAGTAGAGCCGGAGTTTCACCATGTTGGCCAGGCTGGTGTTGAACTCTGGACCTCAAGTGATCCACCTGTGTCAGCCTCAGAAGAATGTGTCAGAGGCTGTGGCTTTTCCCCAGGCAGGAGAGGGAGCAGGCAGGCGTCAGGTTGGGAGTGTGCGCATGCACACACACACACACGTGCACATTTATGGAAAATAGTGCATTTGTGTCCACGTATTCTGCTTGATTATTGCTCTCCTGACTTGACAATGTGTCACCTGCATCTTTCCATATCAATAAATGTGGAGCTATGTCATAATTTTAGTGTGCTCATATTATTCCCTTTCATGGATATACCATAATTTATCTAGCCAGCCCTGAATTAAACACTTTCACTGTTTCACATTTTTCACCATGATACAAAATTCTGCAGTGAACTTTCTTGAACATATATCCCTGAGCACTTGCTTCTCCCAGTATTTCTTTGAGACAGATTCCTAGAAATAGAGTTGTTAGGTCACAGTCTATACGTGGCAGAAGGATTTTGATGTATCGTGACAAATTGCCCGGGAGAAAATGTGTACCAAGAACATCCCACTAGTTGTGCTTCTGTTTCCTCATCTCACTTTAAGTATAATCACTGTTTTTATTCACTGCTAAGTTGATAGATTAGAACAATAAGGTATTTCTTCCATTTGACCCAGCAATCTCATTGCTGGGTATATACCCCAAAAGAATATAAATTGTTCTATTATAAAGATACCTGCATGCATTTGTTCACGGCAACACTATTCATAATCGCAAAGACATGGAATCAACCCAAATGCCCATCAATGATAGACTGAATTTTAAAAACGTGGTACATATATACCATGGAGTGCGATGCTAAAAAGGGACAGGATCGTATTCTTTATAGGGACATGGATGAAGCTGGAAGCCATTATCCTCAGCAAACTAATGCAGGAACAGAAAACCAAACATCACATGTTCTCACCTATAAGAGAGAGTTGAACAATGAGAGCATGTGGACACAGGGAGGGGAACAGCACACACTGGGGCCTGCTGGGGGAGAAATGAGGGCAGGGACAGAGCATCAGGAAAAATAGCTAATGCATGCCATACTTAATACCTGGGTGATGGGTTGATGGGTACAGCAGACCACCATGGCACACGTTTACCTATGTAGCAAACCTGTACATCCTGTACATGTACCCCAGAACTTAAAATACATATATATGATATTTTATATATATATATGTGTGTGTGTATTTTAAGTTCTGGGGTACCAAAAAATACCATACACACACACACACACACACACACACACACACACACACACACACACATATATATGATACCCTAGAACTTAAAATACATATATATATATGGTATTACATATATATGATATTTATGTATATGTATATATGTTATATATATATTATATTATATATAATATATACTATATATAACCATATATATAAAAATAATATACAAAAAATATGGTATTTTTTGTTATTGCTATTTCATGGCTTTTCCCATATTTTGTTTGGTCTATCAGCCTTTTATTAATATTTCAGAGTGCTTAATATATTAAAAACATTACCATAAATGTTGCAAAATTTTAAGGATTTTTTTCATATAATCTTTTGTTTTGGGAAGCTATGAAATATATGCATATAAAAATATATGATACACTTATGAAAGACACAAAAAATAAACACTGTGTCCTCCTGATCTAGTTCAAAGAATGGAACATTCCTAACACCCCAGGTACGTTCTCTTTTTCCCCCAACCAAACCAGTCACTTGATGGTGACGGTTCCCTCCCTGCTCTTTATAGTTCTGTCTATGTATAAATCTTCATAAACAGCATAGTTTTCATTGGGCAAGGTTTCAAGCTTTATGAAAGTAAAATCACACATTATGTATCTGTCTATGATCTGCTTTTTTTTTTTTTGTTTTCAAACAATATTATGCGTGTGAGCTTCCTCCACGTTGAAGCCTACCTAAGGGTCCCCATCTCTCCCAGTGCAGCTGTGTAAAACTGTCTCTAGAAGTGTGATTTCTGAGTCCCCAGAAATGCATATCTTAAAATAACCCAGCTTATGCCCAATTATTTTCCAAAGTGGTTTTTTACCAGTTTATAGTTTGTTCCGTACTATATGAAGCTTCCAATTTTGATCACATCCTTGCCAAATCATGTTATTGTCTGACTTTTAATTACTTTCCTAATCTAGTGCATATAAACACTAGATTATATGAGATTAGATAACGAACATTTTTTAGTATTAAAAAAGGCAAGGTCTTGAACTGGTTAGATTTTTTAAAAGATGGATTTTTAAAAATATTTGTTTTATTGTTCCTAGAATACTAGGAAGGCAAACTAACACTTGTCTTTCATCAGGCTGGAAGTGAACAGAACTTTAGTAAAAATCGAGGTAATTTTAAGGTCAGATAACCAAGCTATCTGGGGGACTATTTGCAGGAAGAGATGGTTACATTATTAAAAACCGAATTATCTCCTCTTTGAGGTTGTGGATAAGATCAGTGTTAGAATTCACTATCAAAAAAGTGAAAAGGATTCCTGAACTAATTTCTTCCAAAGCAATATTTAAAACATTCCATTTGCTTTCACTGTTCAACTCCCACTTATAAGTAAGAACATGCGGTGTTTGGTTTTCTGTTCCTGCATTAGTTTGCTGAGGATGATGGCTTCCAGCTTCATCCTTCGGTGCAGAAAGAAAATGGGTGGATCAACAGGTAAAGAAATGTGTTTTCTCACATTCTAAGACGTGCATGGTGATCGATACACGCCAGGTGAGATCATTCAAGTCACACACATAGTCTAGACTGAGTTTAGATTCTTTATATCTAAGTAGATTTCTTTGATAATGAACATTTTACTTTACTTTTGTGACAAGTTCATGAAAAGTGAGAAATGTTCTAAGCATTGCAGAACAACTGCTCATCCTTTCCTCTCTGCTTTTTTGTGGCGATAATCTTCGTGCACACTGGCAGGCCAAACATCTGGCTCATGTGTGTGGGAAGCAAGTTGCGTTTATACCACATATTCAAGCTGAGAAGTACCGAGCCTGATGACAAAATGCATAACCTAATTAGACGTGAACTCTAACGCAATCAGTGCTTGTTTCTGCAGATGTAAAATGCCACTCTCAATCTATTGTGTTTTCTTCCCAGGTCTAAAAGCATCACAAATTAGTAGGTTTGGAAAGCCAGGGATTTCACAGGCAAAAGTTGATTGTACAGATGCTCCTGGGTTCATTAACACCAAACACAAGCCTTTCTGAGAGCCACCATGGGCTTTGTGTTTGAAACAATATGGTGGTGTAGTCAGAATAACATGGGAATTCCAGACAGGAGACATGGATTCTAAACTCCTATAAATGAGTTCTGTGACTTTAAACACTTCCCTTTCTAAGCTGGCGTTTTCTCATTTGCGGAGTGTGGGAGTTGGACATTTTCACTAAATATATATTTGTTAGCATTTACCGTATACCAGGAGCCAAAGTAAAAATTATAAAGCATGGTCTTTGTTCCTTAGGATGTCCACAATTTGGAGGGGAGTGACAAAGAAGAATTGGACAGCTCCAATGTGGTGAGACAAGCAGAGGGTGTGAATGCCACAGAGCAAAGCTGCTCCTGGCCCAGTTTAGAAACTGGGGAATGCTTCTCAGGGAGATAGAACTGCTACAGGGCCGTGGAGGATGAAGACGGACTAGTTAGGAAGACTGGGAAGGGGAGAATGTTGTATGACAGAAGTTATGCAAAGGTGAGAAAAAGATGTGAGAAAAAAGGGCTACATGTGTCATATCTGAGGTCCTGTGGTACTTTTTTTTTAATTTTATTTTTTTAATATAGTTTGTTGCATTTTAGGTTTTGGGGTACATGTGAAGCACTTGTAAGATTGTTGCATAGGTATACACGTGGCAGTGTGGTTTGCTGCCTTCCTCCCCATCACCTATATCTGGAATTTCTCCCCATGTTATCCCTCCTCAACTCCCCACCCGCTGCTGTCCCTACCCTAGTTTCCCCCCACAGACCCCAGTGTGTGATGCTCCCCTCCCTGTGTCCATGTGTTCTCATTGTTCAACACCCGCCTGTGAGTGAGAACATGCGGTGTTTGATTTTCTGTTCTTGTGTCAGTTTGCTGAGAATGATGGTTTCCAAGTTCATCCATGTCCCTACAAAGGACATGAACTCATCATTTTTTATGACTGCATAGTATTCCATGGTGTATATGTGCCACATTTTCCCTGTCCAGTCTATCACCAATGGGCATTTGGGTGGGTTCCAGGTCTTTGCTATTGTAAACAGTGCTGCAATGAACATTCATGTGCATGTATCCTTATAAGAGAACAATTTATAATCCTTTGGATATATGCCCAGTAATGGGATTGCTGGGTCAAAAGGAATTTCTATTTTTAGGTCCTTGAGGAATCGTCACACTGTCTTCCACAATGGTTGAACGAATTTTCACTCCCACCAACAGTGTAAAAGTGTTCCTATTTCTCCACAGGTCCTGTGGTACTTTTAAAACATGGCCCCGAATTCTTTGACACTCTTCCCATGAACAGGTGGGAGTCCATGTTCCCTCCCTTCAAATCAAGGCAGTGTTGTAAATAGGGTGAAAATGATACTATGTAAGACTAGGTCATGAAAGGTCTGGCAGCTTCTGTGTTGTTCATGGGGACATTCACATGTAGAAGACAAGGAGCTATGTAGGAAATCCAGCTATCTCTAGTCCGCCATATTGGGAGGAAGCCCAAGCCAGACACATGCAGAGGCCATGGGTAGCTGCTCTGTTTGGAAATCTCAGCTGATTCCAGCCTTCGTATTGAGCTTGCTCAGGCCCCAGATATATGAGTAAAGAGACTCTCCATTATTTCAATGGCAAATGGTTTACATGCTGCACGCTAAAGCCCCTGATATCGTGAAGCAGAGACAGATCATCCCCACTCTGCTGTTTCTAAATTCCTGACTCACAGGATCCATGAGCACCATGTAGTCGTTGTTGTTTTACACCATTAAACTTAGAGGTGATTTGCTATGCAGCAATGAAGGATAGGATGGGTCTGTTTCAGCTCTAAAAGTTGATTATTCTGTAAAACCCCAAATCCAATTCCTATTCTTCAAAAAGAAAGCTCTGATTACATGAACTTTTGGATTAAAGAAAAACAGTTGCAGAAAGATCAAGACAAGCACTGAATTCTTCAGAGAAATGATAGTCAACAAACTGAAACTGATGGAAATTACAAAATGAATTTATTGATCCATAAAATCAGAGAGTTCCAGGTGTGAATCTAGTACTGCAGGATCCAGGCGTTCAACAGATGATTAGAATCTGATTCTCTCCAATTCTGCATTCTGCTTTGCTCCGTGCCATCTTCATTGTCAGGCAGGCATTCCCTGAGGGGAGGCAAGATGGCCAGAGCAGCACCCACCGAGCCTCGGAAGAAGGGGAGTGTCTCTTTACGAGCGTTTCAGCACATGTCCCAGTCCCATCTGCTGTTCCCTGACCTTGACTGGACAGACTTGGATTCCATACCTATGGCTGTGGCTATGGGAAAACAGATCCCTTATTGGCCAGAGGGAACACGTTTCTATCTGTTGAGCCAGAAAACCATGTCTACCAATCCTGAATATGGAAAGAAATGAGGTTCTCACTCTTGTATTATCAGAAACAGAAATGAATACTAAGTAAAGAAAACAGATACCCCTTATGCAGAAACTTCTTGTTCTGCCCACAGCTGTCCATTTGGCATAGCCTGACACTACTCGGGCTTCATAGAACTGTCCCTTTTACAGGTTTAATCAACCCCAAAGCAGCAAAAAAGCACTTATGTCTCCAGTACAGGTTCGTGAAAGATATTCCTTAGACATATAGAATTTGCAGGTTCTTAATATTTAACCATCCCTTATTTTCTTCTTTTTTGCTGTTAAGAAATATTTCTGAATTTTACTGATCAGTTCCTTTATACACACATTTATTCAGTAATAAAAGTTGAAATAGCATGCCCTAATTACCTTCAAAATAAGTCAATTGTTAAAAAGCAGGAAATATTTAGTTTCATGGATCTTATGCTAATCATTATGTTTTACTCAAATAGTATAACGTAAAGCCCCCAAGCTCTATAAATACATTCGTTTTCCACATGTTCTTTTGCTTCAGAGTCTTAATGTTGAGTCTCACCATCAACTTCGGGATTCTAAAATGCCCATATATGAGATCTGGGATTTGTTTTCTTGGGGTCAGTCAAAAAAATGGAGCAAAAAGAGAATCAGAATCAGCAAGACATTCAAAACATACTTTGTACATGATGGATAAAAGGTGGAAAACAAACAGAGATCCAAGGAAGGGAAAAGACAGCTAACATCACAGAAACAATATTGAGAATTACAAAAAGAAGTTGATGGTGAGATTCAACATTAAGTCTCTGAAGCAAAAGAATATGTGGAAAACGAATGTATTTGTAGAGCTTGGGGGCTTTACCTTGTATTTGAGTAAAACATAATGATTGGCACAAGATCCATGAAACTAAATATCCCCTACTTTTTAACAATTGACTTATTTTGAAGATAATTAGGGCATGCTATTTCGATTTTTATTACCAAATGTATGTATAAAGGAACTAATCAGTAAAATTCAGAAATATCTATTAACAGCAAAAAAGAAGAAAATAAGGGATGGTTAAATATCAGGAATCTCCAGACGCTATAAGTCTAGGAAATATTTTTCATGAACCTGTGCTAGAGGCATAATCAAAACAAACAACAAAAAACATGCTTCCCGTCCCAGAACGCCCCTAGTGAACCTAAAATTACAGCAGGAAAGAAAGGGCCTAACCCTGGAATTGAATCTATGTAATCTATGCTTGTGTGATTCCTCAGCCTCATTCTGGGGTCTTCCTCTTTGCAGGGTTCTCAGGATTCCATCCACAGAATAGGGAACATTGGCATTACCAATGACATCAAACGGGGTCATCTGTTAACCCGTTGTGGCCACCATCACTTCTGTTATATGAGGATGAGGCTCTTGCTCTCTTTAAAGATGATAAGGTTGATTAAGATAAAAGTTGCTCAGTCTTAGAAAGCTCTCAACCATTCCCTTCCCCGGCACAGCCTTGTCCTTGCACCACCTCCAGGAAGGCAGTGCCTCTCCCCTTCTTACTGGGTTGCCTTTTCTCTATCGTGTTGTTGGACCCACCATCATTTGGGGAGAGAAGACGGATAGGGTCAAAAGTTGCTGTCATCTTGCTCAGACTCCGTATTAGACATTCTGGGAGGGAGGAAAGAGAGACTTCTATGCGTTTTTGGAAGTTTCCTTCAGTTGCCATCTGGGACAACTCAGAAGATCAAGTTGATCTCTGGGGTAAGTCCAGGCACAGTGAAAAGTTCTCCTCAGACTTTTTTTGTTTTTTGGACACAGTCTCACTCTGTCACCAAGCTAAGTGCAGTGTCGTGATCATGGCTCACTGCAGCCTTGACTTCCTGGGCTCAAGCAATCTTTTGCCTCAGCTTCCTGTGTAGCTGGGACTACAGATGCACGCAGCCATACCCAGCTAATTTTTGTATTTTTTGTAGAAACGGGTGTCTCACTATGTTGCCCAGACTGGTCTTGAACTCCTGAGCTCGCAAAGCTCAGGCCTCGTAAAGTGCTGGGATTACAGGTGTGAGCCACTGTGCCCGACCCTCCCTGGATCTTGTGGGCAGCTTGTGAAGGTGAAGTTCCAGGTTCTCTAAATGTTAGACAGTGGCCAGGAAAGGGGGACAGTGCAGACTTGCCAGAGGAGCCCAGATTCAACAGGGGCTCAGCAGTGAGACGGAATCAGTTAGCCCCTTCTTCTTACGTGTGTCATGCATTTGTCTCTGTGCCTCCATTGTAGCATGCTTTTATCTATAAATGTGTTTTCTAAGCTAGAAATTACGGAGATCCAGATGTTCCTAAGGAGTCTGTTTTGGTCACAAGGATAAACGTTTTATATTCAGATCCATTTCCTTGCTAGTCATAAGCTGATGGATAAACTTGCAGTTCATACTACCCTGAATGAGTTGTCTATGACAGCAATCTATTACCATGGCTTTAGTTATAGACCAGCATTTGTGTGGTGGTAAATTTTCCCCATGTCTTATTCCAGGAGACACCTTAATGATATCACTGCTGTCTGCTGTCAATTGTGCCAGGGGCCTTTCCTACACCAGGGCCTTTCCTCCTGCTGTTCCCTCTGCCTGGAACACTTCTCTCCAGCAACTCAGGCTACTTGCCCTGGTCCTTCAAATATCAGTTCAGGGGCTGCCTCCTGGGTTTGCTCTGTTGGTATAAACTCCCTACTCCATCCTATTCCATATAGCTCTTAGGAGGATTCAAATGCTTAAATGAATCTTTAGACACACACCTGATTGATATTAGGTATAATAATGTTAATTACATTGTTAGTTAGGATAAGTGATGTTAGTTTCTTCAACAAACGAACCTTCACATCTCAAGGGCTAACACAGTAACTTTATTCTGCACCGATCTTACCATCCAGTACTGGCCAATGCAGGGTCTGTGCTCCATGCAGACATCAGGGCTCCAGGTCCCTTCCACCCTGTGGATCCGTCATCTTGCAGGGCCTCAGGGTATACCATCGAAATGTTTGTATCAGCTGGCAGTTGAGAGAAAAGAGGGTGGAAAATTCTGCAAGAGGTTTCACAGGCCAGCCTGGAAGTAGAGGGTGTCCTGTCTTTCCTCTGGAGAAAAGTTAGCAGTTTGTTGTAAAAATAAACAAACACTTACTATGTCACGAGGCAATCCCACTCCTGGCTGCCTACTCCAGAAAAAAAAAAAGAAAAAAGAAAAAAAACCAGCCCCACCTGGTTACTTGGGATAGGGTTATATAGTCTAGCTGTGTGTCCAGGAAGAAGAGGAAGACCATGGTTGTTGGTGAAGCACTAAGCTTTTCTGCCATATTATTACAATTCTAATGGCTATTCCCAAGTCTCATATACATTTGAACAAAAAGTACCCTACCCTAAAAAGTACCTGACCCTCGCAGGTTCCCTACTTGCTCATCAAGCTTATTGGTCTGAGATCGTATTTCTTCACAATTTTGAATCATAAGCACAGTGAAGTGTTCATCACGTAAGATTATAGCTATTTCTTCTTCAGTCATTTTGTCTGAGTTCGTGGCTGGGAATGGGTTAATATAGAATTGTCCGTAGGACTATTTGCATTTTGAAATAAGACTCACGGAGAAAAGAGAAACTGAGTTAGAGGGAGGAGATATTCAGCCTTTTGGCAGATGGTAGCCTTGTCCTGTGAGGTAAAATCCAAGAAGAGAACTCGATGGCAGTTTGTTCTTTCTTCTTTCCTTTCCAGGTGTAATGGTAACTTCTGCGTAGGGAAGGCCGCCTCTTTGCCTCCATGAAGGGGGACTTTCTACTGCCCACACTGTAGCCTCTTTTATTCTGCCCTCTGCAGACTGCCAAGAGAGAGCTCTTTGGCATACAAAGTAGGGCGCGGACTTCCTTATCAGGGTGCCTTCTTTCATTTCACGGAGCCCTCACCAACCAGATATTCATGTCGCAGATGTATGAGCTCCCGCAGTCGCTATCAATCACTGAATGCTTAACAAACATTTAATGAATGGTTTCTATGAGCAAGGGAGACATCACATTATGTAATGGTGGGGGTGGGGGCGGTGTGTGTATTTTGGTTTAGTTTATTTCATTTTTGTAGTTTATGAAATGTCTTAACTGTTAAGTCACAGAAAAGACTTCCCATGTAAAAAAAAAAAAAAAAAAAAACCATAAAAGTCTGTTCTATCTAATCTGCTTTTATGCATTTTTCTAAGCCCCTGGTTTTCTAATTAGGAGGAAAGAAGAGGACGTTTTATTCCCATTCGCATTATGGCATGTGACCGTGTTTCAATTATATTTTTCTTTTGGCTGGATAAGGGTAATGAATAGATCTTTATCAAATAATTTGATAGACATTGTTATATCCAGCAACTTTTGCTAATAGGATGCACTTGGAATCTCATCTGTGTTTGAAGTTTGCACCGACATCTGCAGAAACTCAGAGAGAGGCTCCCCAGGGATCATCTCTGGTGTTTATGACCTGCATCTCCACGTTGTTTTGCAGAAGTTAAAGCTGCACGAGACCATTCCTTTTGTTAGCAACTTAAACCAACAGCCCCTAATGGCTGATTGGATAAAGGAGCAATAACAGCCGCAATACAGTGGGGTGAGGTTCTGAAGTCAAGGACTGATGTAAAAGTGGCAAATGGTCTAAATACAGTCCCTTTTGCCCATGCAATACATTATGATTGCCCCCCAGAATTGGAACAGATAATTCCTTCATGGATAAGCACCATATAAAATAGTAGGAGGACTTGTGGGCTAGGCCATTCTTGCATTGCTATAAATAAATACCTGAGACTGGGTAATTATGAAAAAAAAAAAAAAGAGGTTTAATTGGCTTATGGTTCTGCAGGCTCCACAAGTGTGACACAAACATCTACTAAGTTTCTGGGGCGGCCTCAGGAAGCTTACAAGCATGGCAGAAGCTGAACGGAGAAGCCATGTCTCACATAGTGAGTAGGGTGTTGGGGTGCAGGGTGCTGCACTTTTAAACAACCAGATCTCGTGATAGCTCACTCACTATTTCGAGGACAGCACCAAGCCACGAGGGATTTGCCCCTGTGACCCAAACACCTCCACTAGGCCCCACCACCCACGTTGGGGATTATAATTCAAGATGAGATTTCGCAGGGACATACATTCAAATGAATCAGATGTGTTTTGTGATCTTTTTATTTATATATATTTGTATGTGTGTGGTCAAATGTAGTCAGCCCAGCAAGATGGAGGCTCACAGAAACAGTTTCACAGAGGAATGGCATCTTCAGTTCTGTTGTCCAGCACTGGGTCTTTCCTTGCACATTGAGTGGAATGATGGGAAGAATTACTTGCATCAGTCAGAATGTTCCATCCATCTACTGGTCTATGTCATATTTACAGCTGAAACTACCCAGAGTAAATGATGCATGGTGTGATTTCCACGATGGTCACAGGCGGAGTGCTTACAATGTGTCTGACACTGGGCTAACCCCTTTACAAATGTGATATCTTTTTTTTTTTTTTTTTTTTAGATGGAGCCTTGCTCTGTCACCCAGGCTGGAGTGTGGTGGTGCGATCTCAGCTCACTGCAACTTCCGCCTTCCAAGTTCCAGCAATTTTACTGCCTCAGCCTCCCGAGTAGCTGGGACTACAGGCGCGTGCCACCATGCCTGGCTAACTTTTTGTATTTTTAGTAGAGACGGGGTTTCACCGTATTAGTCAGGATGGTCTTGATCTCTTGACCTTGTGATCCGCCTGCCTCGGCCTCCCAAAGTGCAGGGATTACAGGCGTGAACCACTGCACCTGGCTGTGATATCATTTTATCTTCTAAAGAACCCAGTGAGGTAGCATCGTTATGTCCATTTTATAAACGAGTATTTTAAATCACTGTGAGGTTCTATCATGTGCTCAGGTAAGTGGTGAGCAAAATAATAATTTGAACCGTGAGCTGACTGCCTCCAAAGTGTGCACTGCTGTGTTATACTGCCTGGTGGGTCATCCCTGGTAACACACTCTAGGAAAGAAAATGGTTAGAACTGAGCTAAACCCAGAAAGGAAGTTTGATTTTCCTTTTCTTTTGTAGATTGGGGTCTCCCTGTTGCAGCCCCTTTCTCTCCTAAGTGTCTGTTTTGATAGATCATAAATAAAATGCCTACTACTCTTTAGATTTAATTTTTAGAGCTGGTTTTCCCCTAATATCAAAGTCTGTTACTTAGTTCTCTTCCTCAGCCTTCTGTGCTGTTGACTCAGGGAGGATGAGTTCTCTAACCCGGTATTTCCTGGGGGTTGGAGTTGCTGAGATTCTTGCAAATGATATTGCAACTCACCCTGGTACTTTCTTCTGTCCTCGAACATGAGCCAAGTGGCTCTGGCCACACAATATTTAATAAGCACACTGTTATCAGAAAATAGACATCCCATCTTACCCGCCCCCGCAACTTTTACATAATGAAGTAATGGTCTTACTGAAATTCAAAGCGAGAAGGAGAGAGGGAAAGGAAGGAAAGAAGGAAGGGAGAAAGTGAGGCAAAGTGAAGGGGAGTGGGAAGGAGAAAAGGGAAGGAAGAGAGGCCGGGCGCGGTGGCTCACGCCTGTAATCCCAGCACTTTGGGAGGCCGAGGCGGGTGGATCACGAGGTCAAGAGATCGAGGCCATCCTGGTCAACATGGTGAAACCCCGTCTCTACTAAAAATACAAAAATTAGCTGGGCATGGTGGCGCAGGCCTGTAGTCCCAGCTACTCGGGAGGCTGAGGCAGGAGAATTGCTTGAACCCAGGAGGCGGAGGCTGCGGTGAGCCGAGATCACGCCATTGCACTCCAGCCTGGGTAACAAGAGTGAAACTCCGTCTCAAAAAAAAAAAAAAAAAAAAAAAGGAAGAGAGGGAGGGAGACAGAGAGGAAGAGAGGGAAGCAGGAGAGTACCCCGTTATCCACCTGTCCCCTGATGTCTCTATTCAAAACATGCTAGAACAAAATGGCAGAGGGCAGAGGATATTGGGTCTTCCAGTTGGGTCTTCTCAGAGCCCATCCCTTCTTGCCTGTGTGATTGAGGTAACTCACTTAGGTTCCCTGAGCCTCAGCTCTGTCATATGTAGGTGGTAAAAATAACAGCATTTCACCCTAAAGAATTGTCAGGAGGATTAAACGGGATAACATATTTAATAGATATGGCACAGGATAGGTACCCCCCAAATTTACTTTCCCTATGAAGGGCTCTAGGTCTTTACTCATGCCTATTGTGAATTCCTGATTCCGTTGCAAGATCTGTAAAGGCATAGTTCCTCTCCCACTCCTGCCCCAAATGGTTCCTTCGAAGTCCTTGCTTCATTCCCGCAGTATGACAAAATCAGCATGTTTGACTGACTGACCTTCTGTTCAGAGGCCATGACAATGTGTAATTACCCTTTTCATCAGAAAGTTCATGCTTATCGCTTAGGTCTCTCCTGCTATAATTTATCCTTATTTTTGCTTGTTCAGCCCTGGATGCAGTTTATGTCCTTATTTTTAAAGGCATCATTGAAAAGAAGGGGGAAGGATATGAAGGGGAAGAATTAGACAATTTGATAGAAACCTGGGCATTTTCAAGAAGAGCAGGAGACTGAAAGGATGAAAAGAAAGAGGAGAGCCTGCGGCCCTTCATCACAGGAGGTCACAGTGAACCCTCCACCGTCCTAAAACTGTATTTTGAGAAACATTTCAAGATTCTTACCTTTTCAAAACCACGGAGTTCAACTCTAATTCTGGAAGAAAAACTTCTTTTGCTCTTTGTTTAATCTAGAATCTATACCAGGAAGAGCCAAATGCATTGGTGAGTTAAGCTGCTTTGCTTCATAATATTAAATTCATTTCTCAAATGTTGGACTTCATGGCGGTGAGTGAGTTTGTCATCAGACCAGGCTGGGTTTAAGTCCCAGTTCTGCCTGTGACTTTTCTGTCAAGGCTCTGTGCAAGTTGCTTTTGTTCTTAGAATCTCACCTGGAATGTGGGTGACAACAGCCTCACAGGACTATGTAGAAATTAGATGATTTAATAGAATTAAGAGAAGCTAACCTTGCTGTCTCCAGGGTAAATGTTCAACACATGTTTATTATAGTGGCATTTTGATTTTGAAAGTCTAAGCAAAAGCCACATGCAGAGGAGCTCCAAATTTGGAGGGAAGGAAAGAGGAGAGGTAATCATGGGGGTGGGTGTCAGGTAGAGAGACCCAAATGTCTCTCGGGTTATTGACATGTCAGATGAACGGCAGAACAGATGAACAAAGGCACACCTTCAAGTCCGAGTTGAAGTCACAAAGGCTGATGGTTTCTGCTTGGAGAGGAGGGAAAGGTGGCTCACGTGGCTAGCCGGCATGCATCCTGAGCCCTCCTCTTATTTCCATTTATTTTCTGAGTTGGCTGTTATCACTGTTTCTGATTTCTGCACTCCTGAGGTCAATCTTCCTTGTATCTTGACAAAAAGTTTCACGACTTCTTCCCCTTTCATTGTTTCTTCTATTTATGTATTCACTGAACAAATGTTTAATGAGGTCCTGTCAGATCCAGAGAGTATCCTGGGAGCATGTGTGCCACTCCGCCGGGACAGTTTGTTCCAGATGTGCACAGCTGCGAGCGTCTGAGGGCTGACAGCCAGGGCTTTCTGTGGGAGGTATATTGTGCTCCTCTCCCTTCCCCACTGGAGCTGACGGAGCCTTGCACAGGCTCCTGCTGTGCCGAGCTGGGACGGCGGCCACGACCCAGAGACAGGCACATGATGTCCCCACGCGCTCCAAACATCAGCTCCAAGACCTCCTTTTTAATGGTCCAACCCTCTGTGGCACGCCTTTGCCTTTCAGACTTAGGAACATACCAGCCCCACTCCCCAGGTGGCCTGGTAAGACCTACGTCCATCACATTGGCCTGGCTGCGGTTCAGGAACCATCTGGAAGAAGCACACTCATTGTGTTAGGCTGAGGTTCGTCACCATTTCCAGAGTAGATGCTAGTAACCTCGGACAGGAGACAAACTGCTTCCTTTGATGTATCCTCCTCTCTGATTAGGAAATGTCAGAGGTAGGAATCGGCTACAGGGCCAGACACACAGCAGCTACAGGGCCTTCTTAAGGCTTTGGAGAAACTAGAAGGTCCTCTCAATGACTTCACCCCACTTTGCAACAGTGACTTTGGGTGACCTTGAGCCTTTCGACCGGATCCAGGAAATAACCAGAGCTGCGGAGATGTTGACCACTCTCCCCTTTAACACATAAATGGGCTGTTACCAAAGTGTGAGGTTTTATTCAAGCACAACACAGCTGGATTTTTCTTTTGAAAATGGAATGGGCTTGCGGACTCTTTTATTTCCATTTATTTTCCGAGTTGGCTGTTATCACCGTTTCTGCTTTCTGCACTCCTAAGTCCATCTTCCTTGAGTCTTGACAAAAGTTTCATGACATTTCCCCTTTCATTATTTCTTCTATTTATTTATTCACTCAACAAATGTTTACTGAAGTCCTGTGATGTGCCAGGCACTTTTCTAGATACCAAGGAGACAGCAGGGAGCAAAACAGACAGATATCCCTGCTCTCGTGGAGCTGATATTCTAGCATAGGAGGCACACAATAAACAAAATAAACAAGTAAAACTGCGGAATGTCAGAGGGGGTAAGTGCTTGGAGAACAGGAAGGCTTACAAGGGAGGGACGATGGTCCAGACATTTGAACAGAGGTTTGAAGGGGTAAAGTAGCCACCCAGAGAGCACTGCAGATGGAGAGAACAGCAGGTGCAAAGGCCCTGGCCCAGAGCATCTAGATAGCCAGCATGACTGGAGGAGGGTAAGGACAATGAGAGAGAAGTCAGGGTTGGGGCGTGTAGAATTCCGTCCAAGGTTACAGCTGGATGGAGACATCACTAACTGTGATCCACTCGAAAGATGGCCTGAGCCTGGAAATAGCTCCAGTCTTTGTAAGCAATGCCACAAAGTAGTGAGTAAAGGACACAGGCCCAGCTGGCAGGCGAGAGGCTGCTCGGCTATGCACCTTCCTGCATCAACTTCTGGAGCAATTCCTATTTGCCAGACACCGTTTCTGCACTATCTGCTCCATTTTCCAGATGAGGCTCAAAGAGGTGAAGTCACTGTTAAGGTTTCACAACTGGTCAAGTGGGGAGCCGGAATTGAAATGAGGCGGATGGTCTCCAGGGTGCAGCTCCCACTCATGAAGCCACATCTGCCTCCCTTGCTAACATGACCATAATACTTGTAGTAATACATAGCCTTTACATGGGAACACACACAGTTGACATGCTGTTATATGTCGCATAGGCTCTGATTTTAATACATGCCTTGGGAAGACGGAAGTTAAGACAGTAACTATTTGCAAGAAGTTGTGGAGCCATTCAAGGGATCAGTTCTAAAGCTGTTTAGAAGGTAGGGTGGGGAGTTGGACTTCCTGGGTTCAAATCCTGGCTCAGCTGCTTACTATTGTGAGACCTTGGACAAAGGATCTTGCCAGTGTGAGACTCAGTTACTGCAGCTGTAAAACAGAGATGGGTAAGTAGGTATTTCATGAGGATGTGTTAAGGGTAAATGAAATCATGTATTTCAAAGTCTTGACCCAGAGGAATAAATCAGGAAATTTCAGCTCTGATCATCATTGTCAACATATCATTATTATTGTTGTAATCTAAAGTTTCCAGAACTTGGGTTAAGATACTTTGGGTCCTCAGGAAGGAGCTGGATGGTCCTCAGGGGCCGGATCAGATTTGTGATCACGAGTCTGTTTGCCTAGCTATTGATTTTCCGCGTGGCCTTTCATCAAGTTGCTGCTTCACCCGCCTTTGTGCTCATTCTCCACCAATGAGGCACTTAACCCTTCCAGAAGGATGTGAGGAGGCAGAATAGTCATTTGTAAAATCATGCTGACATTTGGGGGTGGAAGGTGCTGAGGAACTGTAAGGCAGAGCGTTTTCCTTCCAATCACCCTCCCAGTTCTATTGGTACTCATCTTCGAAAGGTCACTCTCTTGGCTTAAGAGTTTCCCGTGACTCTCAAGCTGCAGCTTAAACAAATTGTTGCTGAAGTCTGTCTTGTGCTACTGGTCACCTCCGTCTTCCTCCTTGCTTCTGGAATTCAGCAGGGAGATTGCAAGGGCTCCATTTCAACTCCTGCTGTTAATCTGAAGAAGCTCATCCAAGACCTACTTTATCTAAATGCCATGGTCACCAAATGGTGGTGGACAGATGACCAGTGGCACATATCGTGCTCTTAGGGGACACGTGGAAGAACACTGAGATTTTTATTTTTCCGAGATGGAGTTTCGCTCTTGTTGCCCAGGCTGGAGTGCAACATTGTGATCTAGGCTCACGGCAACCTCCGCCTCCCGGGTTCAGGCGATTCTCCTGCCTCCCGTCCTGAATAGCTGAGATTACAGGCATGCACCACCACACTCGGCTAATTTCGTATTTTAAGCAGAGACGGGGTTTCTCCATGTTGGTCAGGTTGGTCTCGAACTCCAGACCTCAGATGATCTGTCCACATCAGCCTCCCAAAGTACTGGGATTACAGTTGTCAGCCCCTGTGCCCAGCAGAACACTGGATTTGAATGGTCATGTATGTATTTAATCTGTATTGGAGAAATATAACATATCAAACCAATGATGCAAATTTTTTAATTTGTATATGAAAAATAAAACTGCGTTGCTTTTAAAGATTGTTAGGGAATCTGGGTATGGTGACTCACCACTGTAATCCCAGCACGTTGGGAAGCTAAGACTGGAAGATTGCTTGAGCCCAGGAGTTTTAGACCAGCCCTGGCAACATAACAAGACTTTGTATCTATTAAAAATAAAAATTTAAAAAGAGTATCAAGCAAACCGTGTCAACGGTACATAGCTAGGGCAGAAACCCCTCACTGTGACTCTTAGATGACTAAAATTGATAAAAGCACATTCTACAGATAACCCATGTGGACACTTTTAAAAGCCATAATTGCCAGAGCTGTTAAAAGTTCATAACTTTCTACATGTCACTAGTCACGTTAGCCACTTCACCTCTGCTTACTTTGCTGACTAAATTCTACACTAGAGCTTCGTGACAGCACTCTCATTCTACACTGTGGAATTCAGTAGCTTAAGATGGGTCACCTGCCTTGAACACTGTCTGATGTCATTAGATCCTGGAAGGACTCCCATGATTTAACCACTTTAAATCTCTGTTCAAAAACCTCATTAAGCCCTCTGTTCAAATTTATTGTTTCCAACGGTTCTGTAGTAAGAAATACAGGCTTTTCTGAGAGTCGTTTCTCCAGCTATCTCTTGCAAGGCAGTTTGTACGAGTTGTAAATCATTCGGTCATTGTTACAAGAAGCCATAATGAAATCTCTGGCAACACCAGGCTTGTAGCTAGAACTGAGAGTAGCTGTTAAGAGAGGGGTGTTTCATTCTCCGTTGAAATCAGAGTGAAAATTTACTGCCTTCTCCACAGCCTCGGTATAACACTCTGTAACTGATAAAATCCCTACCATGTGATCCATGAGTTTTATTTCTAAGTTAAATCATGTGGCATGCATGCGTGTGTATCCATTTTCCACTCTGAGCTGATACAAACACTGTTGATGACTATTTATGACTTTTACTATTTTATTATGAGATTTTAGGGGGAACCCAAACCAAGTGTCTCTATACATTTTACCAAGTTCTTTGAAGATGCCAAGAGCTCAACTTTACTTCCCAGGGTTTCTTTAAGCCATGTTGAAAGCCATAGACCATAAACCATAGACCCCTAGGTCTATTGTATGTTGAGCAGAAAAGATAAACTGATGTAATACAAATGACAGCTAATTACAAAAATCAGTTCTTGTAACAATTCGAAAGAGGACCTGGGTTTAAATGAGGTAAACAAGCGGGGTTGTGTGTTCCTCATTTTTAGATGGCAAACTGAAATGTCACAGGGTGTGCTCTCAGCTGTCAGCCTCTAATCTAATTAGACAGGATAATTGGGGAGGCTGAGCTTGCTGACGGTTGACAAACATATTAGTCTAATTTCATTCGCTCTAATATGACTCTGGCAACCCTGAGCCTCTCTTGTCACCACGTCAGCCAGGAAGGATTCTGAATGCAAAGACAAAACTGGTTTGGCTTCAGTGATGGTTTCTGAGTATAGAGATTATTGCTAAAGGGGACTGGGAGAGTGGGGGCGGGGGGAGCAGGGTGGGACTGGCGTGCAAGCCAAGCTGTAAAAGCAAACTAATTGAAGGGATGGTTTGGGATTTGTATGAGGTAGAAATGTAAACTGAATCGCTGAATAGTTATCAAAGAATATCCCTTTTGTTACGTTTAAGGACACGCAGTGAACAGAGCTCAAGCTGACAGGATGCTGCCTCTTAAAGACCTGTTGGCATAAATTGCTAAGAATGATTTACCACCATCTTTGAAGTTACTCATCTTCTAGGCTGATGGTCAGCCAGGATGCCCTGCACTGGCCTTCTGGCCATCTGACTGGTGGGTCTTCAGCTCCCGGGCTATCTTGGCTATTAAATATTTTTAATAGCTCCCCTGTTGCACTAATTTTTATTTTTAATTTGCTGCTAGAAACTACCACAAATTAACTGGCTTAAAACAGCACATACTTATTATCTTACAGTTCTG
Organism: Alouatta palliata; assembly: GCA_004027835.1. Lineage (NCBI taxonomy): Eukaryota > Metazoa > Chordata > Mammalia > Primates > Atelidae > Alouatta > Alouatta palliata. The sequence goes on along the minus strand of PVKV010000871.1, from coordinate 163,372 downwards.
TAGGTCTGAAATCCCGGGACGGTGTGACTCAGCTGGGTCCTCTCATGGAGTCTCACATAAACACAACCAAAACGGCAGCAGGACTGTGTTTCTTTCTGCAGGTTCCAGGCCTGAGTCTGCTTCTGAGCTCATTCAGGTTGTTGGTCAAATTCAGTTCCTTGCAATTGTGGGACTGACTGAAGTCTCTGTTTCCTTGATGACTGTCAGCCGGGGGGGGGGCAGCGGGGGTGTTTGCTCCTAGAGGCCACTCATGTTCCTTCTCATGCTGGCCACACACTTCTCTACCAGTCACGTCAGCTGCTATGATTTTAATGTGTCCCCTGAAGTTCATGTGCTTGAAACTGAATCCTCAGTGCAACACTGTTGGAAGGTGGGACCTTGAAGAGGTAATGATTTCATGAAGCTTCTGCCCTCACAAACAGATTAATGCTGTTATTCCAGGAGTGGGTTAGTTATCAAGGGAGTGAGTTCTTGATAAAAGGATGAGTTCTACCTCCTTCCTCTCTCTCTCCCCCCCATCACCCTCTCTTGCCCTTCTACCATCTGCTGTAGCATGATATAGCAAGAAGGTCCTTACCAGATGCTGATACCTTGTTATTGGACTTCTCAGCCTCTAGTATTGTGAGAAGTAAATTTGTTTTATTTATAAATTACCCATCTGTAGCAGTATGTTACAACAATGCAAAACAGAGTAAGACAGTGGGTCAAGTACCTTTTACGCTTCAAATCTATTTCCTCTTCTGCCACGTCTCTTTGACTCCAGACAAATAAATTCTCTGCTTTTAATGGTTCATGTAATTAGGTTGGGACAGTATGGGTAATCCAGGAAAATCTCTGTATTTTAAGGTCTGTAACCTTAGTTACACCTGCAAAGTCTCTTAGTCATGAGGGATTAGGGTGTGGATATCTTTGGGGAAAAAAGGGATAAACCGAGTGACTTCCAGGTGATTTATACACACATGAAAGTATTTTATCTTCATATAGTTCCCCAAGTCTTATATTCTCCCCTAAGTCTTATTTATATCAATAATTTTAGTTTAACAAGTGTTTTCTTTTCCGTAAATAGCACAAAGTTGAATTTTGGCCCACTCGGTATCCCAACCACCATTCGTTATTCCAAATTAGTAGGTTTCTAAATAATGACATTCCGCAAAGTGAAGGAGAGGGTCTAATACTATTGTGGCTGAAGAGATCTGTCAGGCCTCTTTGTAGCCTCTCAGTCTTGTGGGCTCAGAGATGCTCATGCTTTGGAGCTCTGGGCATTGGTTTAACTAATCAAACATGATAGTTTGGGTCTATGGAAAAGGCACCAAGATTGCTATACCACCTACACATTATCACAACTGCAATAAGTATGGAGTGGGACCCCACAAACTGGAGGGTAAGGGAGCATTTCAAGGTTGCCAACTGCATGATGGAACACACAGCAATGATCAAAAATGGGAAAAGCACTGGCCTTGAGCAGGGACTTCAGGGAACAGTCAAGTGACCACACGTGTCATCTGGCATGGTCAGCAGAATGTTTCCTTATAGCAATGCTTAACCAAAGCAGATTGTAGAGGCAACTGTTTCTTCCTAGTCCCTGCCAAGGAATCAGAAATCGACCCCTCAGTGTGGAAATTGTATTTCACCTGCCCCCACAGCATCCTTGGGACTCAGGAAGGAACAGATGCAGAGAATGATTAAGTAATTCATCAAAGATGACACCATGGCAAAAACAGGACCAGAACTAAGAACTCCTATTTGCAGATAGTGGAGGATGCTCTCTAGGGAGAGTTACCAGCAGGTGGTGATTTGCCCTTTCCCTTAATTTCCATTTCCATCTCTCAGTGAACTAACTGGAGAGTAACTAACCTTATATGACTCTGCAAAAAGAACAACTGCCAGGTGTTTCAGAATGGAATTTACCTAGATTGTCCTCTCCCTGGGGTGTTGTTTCTTTTAAAGTGAAGTTAAGTCTGAATCATGCCCTCCCACCTGATGTGAACAGTTTTCTCTCATTGCCTGATGTCTGGCACTATGGATGGGTGGGTGAATGGATGGATGAATGGATGGGTGGATAGGTGGGTGAGCAGAGGAACAGGTGGATGTATAAATGGATATAATAAATAGTTATAACTCGATGTGTCTTTACGTGTGTCTGGATAGGATGTTCAACTTAACCATGCAGCCAGAATGTAATCACATCATTACAGCATCGCTATTGCACTGTAAAGACACAGGTTAAAAGACAGCAGTTATAAAGAAGAAACATACCCAAATGCAGTTGACTGTCTGTATCTTTCTGTATCTCACATCCTCAGATTAGCCACCTGCAGGTCAACAATATGCTAAAGTCCTCACTAAAAGTTGATGATGTATATGGAAACTAATTTTACCATAGGCGAATTGATATAAACCAGGGTTAAATGACTACGACATATTTGTGCTCGAAAAAACATCACCAAAGTTCTAAATGAAGGCCCTGAAATGCTTTTAAAATCAAATTGAAATAAATGTGAGTTCCACACACATTTCAGAAAGAATAATAAAAGCACGCAAGATAATAATTTACCCACTTATTCCAGTTCAGGGTCAACTGTAGTCATAGCCAACTCAGCAGGCATGAGGTGGGGACCAGTCCTGAATGGGACATCATTCCATCGTAAGGCACCCTAGCACCCATCCACACTCACACTGGGATGTAGACATGCCAATTCACCTAACATGCACGTCTTTGGGATGTGGGAGGAAACCAGAGGATGTAGAGAAAACCCAAGTGAACACTGGGAGAATATGCAAATTTCACACAGACAGTGGTCCTGGTGGGAATCAATTTTTTTTCTTCAACATTATAACTAAACAACATTGAATGAAACAACATTATTTGAGGATCTGCTATATTTGAAAATAAAAATATAATAAAAATAATACATATTTCAAAAATACAGTATAACAATTTACATGGAATTTACATTGTATTGGGTATTATAAATAATATAGAGATGATTTAAAGGAGGAGTGTCCAATCTTTTGGCCACATTGGAAAAGGAAGAATTGTCTTGGGCCACACATAAAATACACTAGCAACAACTGATAAGCTAAAAAAAAAATCACAAAATATCTTGTGTTTTAAGAAAGTTTACAAATTTGTGTTGGGTCATATTCAAAGCCATCGTGGGCTGCATGCAGCCTGTGGGCTGAGGATTGGAGAAACTTGACTTAAAGTATACAGGAGGATGTTTCTAGGTTATATACAAATACTACATCATTTCTTGCAAAAGAATTGAGCATCCTTGGATTTTAGTATCCAAGGGAGGTCGAGGAACCAATCCTCCAGGGTTACAAAGGGAAAACTATCATATAACACATATGTAACCGTGACTAAAAGAATCTGTACCCAGAAAAGCTATCATGGGGCCAGGCGCTCACGCCTGTAATCCTAGAACTTTGAGAGGCCGAGGCGGGTGGATCATTTGATATCAGGACCAGCCTGGTCAACACAGAGAAACCCTGTCTCCACTAAAAATATAAAAATTAGCCAGGTGTGGTGGTGCACACCTGTAATCCCATCTACTTGGGAGGCTAAGGCAGGAGAATCACTTGAACCCAGGAGGATAAGTTTGCAGTAAGCTGAGATCACAGCACTACACTCTAGTGTGGGCTACAGAGAAAGATTCTTTCTCAAAAAAAAAAAAAAAAAAAAAAAAAAAACTGTTATGTACATATTGCCTTAATTGTTATAGGCAGAAAAACCATTTTTGTGTTCTTTGAACAACTTACTTCTTCCCTTGGAACCAGAATCCTGAAAGGGCTATGCCATTAGATGCTGTTCATCAGAATACTGCTGGGGATAATTAATAGTCATTACTATTAATAGTCATTATTAATAGTTATTATTTTGCTCTACCTTCTTTGCCACCACACACAAACATGTATGCATACCCTCAGTATGATGAGAAATGGGTTGTCTCGTGTTCATGACACTTTGCTTTGTGTCTATTTTGGATATCAAATAACTACTGACTGGACTCTGGCAAAGAGTAAAAAGAAGATGACTTTTAATATGGAAAGGTGATTTTTTTTTTTTTTTTTTTGAGATAGAGTCTCGCTCTGTCACCAGGCTGGAGTGCAGTGGTGCAATCTCGGCTCACTGCAACCTCCACCTCTCAGATTCAAGCAATTCTCTATCTTAGCCTCCTGAGCAGCTGGGACTACAGGCACGTGCCACCACACCCCACCTAATTTTTGTACTTTTAGTAGAGCTGGGGTTTCACCATCTTGGCCAGGCTGGTCTCGAACTCCTGACCTCGTGATCCACCCACCTCAGCATCTCAAAGTGCTGGGATTACAGGCATGAGCCACCGTGCCTGGCCAGGATAGATGATTTTTAGCTTTCCTAGTTTGGGATCAGAATGCACTTTCCTGCCCTTGGTATTTCTCCTCACCATTTTTTTTTTCCAATGGTGCATTACTCTTTCACAACTGCTCCTTCAAAAGACTTCTCCTCTGACTCATGCCTCGCTGATTCAGAGATACTAGTGGGCCTATGAGAAGCTGGGCAAGAGTGAGGGATGCAGTTTAGGGTCCTTGCTCAGGAGCAATAATGATATGTGGGCCAGGGCCACACTGAGGTTTCTATTCATGCCAACGATGGGTCTGGCCCTTTGCAAAACTATTGCAATTATTACTTCTTATCATTACAACAACCTTCTCAAGCGGTGGTTACCAACCCCATTTTTCAGATGTGATACCCAAGTCCAAGATTACAAGTAAGTGGGGAACCAACTCCAATGCCATGTGCTTGCTGAAACCTCCTGATCCCCCAGTGGAGTCGCTTGCGCGTGTCTTGGTGATGTCCCAATACTTTGTGCACCTCTCCATGAGAGCACTGGAATGGCTGATTGACATCTGATACCCATGCTTAAGTCATCCTTTTTGTCTGTGCACAAGGGACGTGATGCTTTGCACGTATTAGTCATGCGGTAAATGTTTGCTGAACAAATAGGGCTCAGAAAGACCATCAGCCTATATTTAAAGGGTTTCTCCCCCATTGAAGACAGGAAGAAAAAATTCTTCCCAAGCGAAGAAAAATCTAAACGTCTACCCTTTTTCTCCCAGACATCCAACTCATATTTCTCTTATCAACTTTCTTAAAAATAATATTTCTGTTTTATGTTGATAATGTATTTTCTTACCCATAAATACCATTCAAAGATGGTGGAAAGTTAAAAAATATTCTAGATTAATTTTCTGCCATGATCAAAATAAAATTTAAAATAGCATTTTGGCATTTCTAGTGGCCTGCCATCTATTCCCATATGGAATATTCAACTCAAATTCCTCTGTCCTGAACCAAGGGACAGAGAATTATGTGCCCTAATTCTCAGTGTGTCCACATTGCAAGCCATCCTCATTCCTTCCACTCAATAACTACTTATTGTGTATCTATATTGCTAGGTTATGTGGTATGATGGTGGGCAAAAAAAAGATCCAGCTGCTGGCCACGGGGTCTCACGCCTGTAATCCCAGCACTTTGGGAGGCTGAGGTGGGTGAATCACTTGAGGACAGGAGTTCAAGACCAGCCTAGCCAGCATGGTGAAATCCCATCTCTACTAAAAATACAAAAATTAGCCAGGAGTGGTTGTGGGCACCTGTAATCCCAGTTGTTTGGGAAGCTGAAACAGGAGAATCACTTGAAGCTGGGAAACGGAGGTTGTGGTGAGCCAAGATCGCACCACTGCACTCCAGCCTGGGCAACAAAAGCGAAACTCCATCTCAGAAACACAATGGATTTAGAATCTGCCCTCACAGAGTTTACCATCCAGTAGAGGCAGGACTGCATATATAATTTGTGAATGTCAGGGCAAAATGAAAATAGAGAGAGAGTCTTTTGTTATTTAGACTTTCAAGATGGTGACCATAGAGTATTACGCCACGTAGGGCACCCCGCACCACTGTGTGCAGGCCACCATCCACAGTCAGCCTTGCGTGGAGGAGACAGACATTGACATGTACACAAATCTATAATCATGGTCATAATTAGGATGGGTGCTAGGAGAAATTACGTATAAGCTCCTGGATCCCCTATTATGCCAACACTGAGTCTTGCCCAGAGTAGATGCTTAAAAAATGTTTAATTAATTCAAGTGTCCCGACATTACAGAAAGGATTTCCATGGAAAAAGCATAGTGAATTATTAAACTAATAATACCGAAACTATATTGACTGTGCAATCAGTGCCAGACACTGCATTAAGCCCTTCTTATGTTTGTGTCATTGAATCACCACATGGTCCCATGTGTTAAGAATATTATTCTTACTTTTCAGATGAAGGAACAGGTTTAGGAGACTGGGGACCTTGCCTAAGGCTCACTCACCTAATAAAGGGTGAAAGCTGGAAGCCAACAATTATCTAAGCCTCACACCTAAGCCTATGCTTTTAAGTACAATGCTGCATGGCTCCTCAAGGTCAAAAGCAAATATTTAACCTCTCTCCATCACACTCAACCATGCCCCACTTCTTGAGAAGTTCTCAAGTCTATTTTGATTCTGCTAAACTGAATTGTCCAGTGTTTATTGAGCCCAGCCTCTGGCTCAATACCTCTGTGTGAGGTACTGCAAACCTTACAGGTACCCGCAATCAAGCTAAGCCAAAGTAGCTAGTTCCAGTGCATAGTACTGGAACTAGCTTGAGGTCAGCGGCTAGGTCTAATTCATCACAGAAAGTTGCAAGGCTTAAGGAAGTTAATGTATGTGAGGATATTTGCACAGTTCCTGGCACATAGCGCTCTGTAAGAGCTAGCTGTGGTACTGACATCATTTTCATGATATTCCAAAGCCCACTGTAGTGCCTACCGCACAGGGACCACTCGTATTCTCAGATGAATAGGTTGAAGTTAACAAGGGGAAAGAAAGCCTCAGCAGCTATATAATCCAGTTTGAAAACACGAAGAATTTTGTATAGAATGAGAAGGATGGCAATATAGTAATGGATTTGACATTGTGTTTAAAAAAAAGAAAAAGGAAAAAGAAACTCAGCAGCACAGGTTGAGAGCAAGAGGTTAACCAAGCGAGAGGCAGGATGGAGGGGAAGAAGAAAATCTTCCACTCTGCTCTCACCTCTGTGTTCAGTGATGACGCGTTACCTGTGAGTGATTATTCCCCTCTCCGGTTGGCTTTCAACTTGAAGTTTAATGGGATGATGATATATACGTATATATGCGACCGTGAAACCAGAATTTGACCTGCTAAGTTAATAAACACTAGCAGTTATTGTAACTTACAAATTACAGGTCCCAGTTTTCACGGCTGGGTTGCAGGCATTAATTAAAACTGGTGTGGCAAATCACAGCGTTTTGGAATGCCTGCAATGTTTCAATCATCAATGGTGTTGCCACCTTAATTTAAAAAAGCAACTTCCATCATTTTTCAAAGAGGAGTACAGTAAGCCAGGATAAGCCTCTCTCTCACGCTTGCAGTCATTAATACACTAGGAGCAAATGAAAGTTTTTAATGTCTTTCGATGTTTTTGAGCACAAATTACCAGATTTGCTACTGGAACTAACTCTGCCCATTAGAAAACACAGAATAATTATGGAGATATTACTGTGAGTAAGGCTTTGATTTGGCTGGGTTCTCTCTCTCTTTTATAGACATTCTCAACAGAGATGCTATTGCCCCCAAGGGGGTGAAAATCGCTTCTTGGGAGAGGGGATTTAGATATTACAATTTCATGGTTCTCCAAAGGGCCACAGTACATAAACAGATATACAGGATATCTGTGGTATTAAAATTTCATGGGATGGATGGTGAATAGGAAAAAGTGCCTAAAGGACTCCTTTGGGGGTTGATAATGATAAAAAAAAAAAAAAAAAAAAAAAAAGAAAGAAAGAAAGTTTGAGAAACTGTCCTAATAGGATGGCTTCTGAACACTTGACTTTGAGCCATTTACCCAATTTGTAATAAAGAATATATCTTAATATTTTTCAAAGAAAATAGGAAACTGGACTTGGTAGGGGAAAGAACAGAAATAAAAGGCATCCACCAGCCAGTAAACTGGTGACACACTGACAGGTAACTGGGAAAAGATTAGTCTGGGAAAAAAAGAATAACAGCAAAAATAAAAGCCTAGAATTGGAAGACAGCAGTAAAAAACATGTGGTCTGGGTGGGAGAAAGAAAGTTACGAAGTAAGGGAAAATACAGTGGAAAGCTCAGAGGAGAGTTGTGGAAAATTCCTGTGGTTGTAATATAGAAATGTAACTTCAGGGTGGGCAATAGAGAGTTAGATGTTAATGAAACAAAGGGAAGATCATGTGGGCAGGGTCACCTAAGGGGAGGCTTGTAAGTGGCATTTATACATGTATACTTTAGGGAGAGTAGAACAGGTAATGGGAGACCCATCAGCTCTGAAATCTCTTTAATTTATCCAGTCTTCATAATATCCTCTGTCTGAGTCTGATTTGCACTGGTGTAACAATACCTGAGGCCAGGTAGTTCCTAAAGAAAAAAAGGTTTACTTAGTTCACAGTTCAATAGGCTGGGAGTTCAGGATGCATGGTGCCTGCATCCGTTTGGCTTCTGATGAGGGCCACTGGAAACATGGTGGAAAAGATCAAAGAGGAAGCAAACACCTGCGGAAAGGCAAAACCAAGGGGCTTCCTGGCGTTATAACAACCCACTCTCCTGGGAACACATTCGGTCTCCCCAGAGTGAGAACTTACTTACTCCTGCCAGAAGACACAAACCACTCATGAGAGATCCATCCCCATGACCCAAACACCTCCCCGAGGCCTAACTCCTAACACTACCACACTGGGGATCAAATTTCAACATGACTTTGGTGGAGGTGAACCATATCCAAAGTAGAGCAACCTCTCATTGGACCGGCTTGAAGCATGTGCTCATGCCTGATTAATGACTTTGGCCACAGGTGTGGAATCTCCAGCCCTGGATCTACAGCCGTGGGGCCAGCCTTACTAAAACTAGGTGTGAGGAAATGGAGGAAAGGGCGTCTCCAAGGAAAAGTAGGATGTATTCTGATCAAAAGAGCAGATAGTGGATATAGGGAGGTAGAACCATTCATTGATGTTGACTCGGATGTCACACAGAGCTGTGTTTGCATCTTAGACACCTTGGGCAAAATACTTCACATCTCTGAGCTTTAGTTTCAGCCATTACATGCATTCAATATGAATGATAACAGAATCTACTGCAATGGACTATTGTGAGGATTGAATGCCTTAATGAAGGTGGCATCCTGGCACATAGTGCCCAGTAAAGATGGCTCCTCTTCCTCCTTACTGAGGAGGTCTATCCTACCATAGAAGGAAGCATTTTATGTTAATATCAGTTCACAATAAGCAATTGAATGATGAGAATCAGTGATGAAATTCATAATTCGTTAATTGTATGCTTTCAATGAGCTTATTAACTCACTCATTCTCTACAGGGTTATTTTTCCTCCCTTCTCTCAATAACCCTCTTGTTTCTGGACGTCATAAGGCGCTAATATATGTCCATCTTCCCTTCAGTGCTTTTTTTTTTTTAAATTTTCTCTATTTTGATTTTTTACCCATCCCATCCTCATGTGAATAGTGCCTGGTAATGACACAGTTTCCCCAGAAATGGGGTGCAGCCTTTGAGAAGCAAAGCACCCTGGTGGTGCATGGAGAAAGGGTTTGCAACTGTGTTCATTTGCTCAAGCTGCCATGGCAAAGTACCTCCGGATGGGAAGCTTCAACAACAGAAATTTATTTTTTCACAGCCTGAAGGCTGGAAGTCCGGCAGGTTGGCTTCTCCCAAGGCTCTCTCCTTACTTTGCAAATAGCATCTCTTCCCTGTATCCTCACAGGGTCTTCCCTTTCTGTTTGTCTGTGTCCTATCTTCCTCTTATAAGGACACCGATCATACTGGATTAGGGCCCACCCTCATGACCTCATTTTACCTTGATTACCTCTTTTAAGACTACCTCCAAATAGAGTTGTGTTCTGAAGTTCCTGGAGGGTAGAGCTTCAGCATATAAATTTTGGTGGCAGTTAAGGGGAGAAACCTTCAGCCCATATCAGTCGCTTATGAGCTGTGAGCCTGTGAAGAAGGCTCTTAGCTACTCAGTTGTGATTACTGAAATCCATCTAAACTAGCACAAGTAAGAGTTTACTAAAGAGATGCAAGGTATAATCTGAGGCAGGAACAGAAATCTAGCCATCTAACCGGAAATCAAAATCTTTATTTCTCAGGACCGTAACTATAGCTGTCATCTTTGCTTTATTGTATATTCTGTTTCCTCTCTCTGTCTCTCTTATCCTTTTATTCACTTACACATAGTCTAACAAAGCAACTGATCCCTAGTCAATATGATTTTTCATCTCTAAGTAGTTTTTGTCTCTAAATCTTAATTCTAATTCTTAAGATAGAAAATCTGATTGATCATTGAGTGTCCCTGATTGGTCCATCTTGAATCAAGTGCCCATCACTGGTCTAATCAGCTATGTCCAAGCCATAGGAGAGCAGAGCTGTGTATTACAGAAGAGGTTCCCCAGGCAAGTCCATTCAGTGAGTACTAAGGCAGAGGAATTCCCACATCCCAAAATATGTCTACAACACAGTATAAGCCTCAGGGTGCTCATTTGTAAAGTAGACATAATGATTCACACTTCACAGAGTCATTGTAAAGAATCAATGAGATAATGTGTTGTAGAATTCTTTGATGCCATGAAGCACCTAAGATGTTTATAGAGTGGAACAAGAGCTTACTAATTACGTTACTATGTCCCCGCATCAGTTAGCTTTTGACAGAAAGTGCTGTGTAACAAATTACTCCCAAATTCACACTCATTTGTTCTCATGAATCTGGATTATCTGATACTGGCTGATCTAGGCTGGGTTCAGGCAGGGGTGGCTTTGCTATAGATGTCTCTCACCTTCTCCTGGGACCTGTGGACTAGCCAGGATGAAACAGAAGCAGCCAGACCTCTTACTGTCTAGGAAACTGTGTTTAGTGTTTTCTCTTTAAATGTTATATCCTTTGAGGAGTGGACTACGTGAGTCACAACTTTATAAATGTTGTATGTGTAGCAAATCAATCATATGTTCATGGACAAAGCTAAAATATATTCAGCATTCATGTTTTGAATCCATGTTAGTGCATGACTTTCATATGGGTTCCTTGCTTCAAAAAGCAAGGAACATAAAACTCAACATTCTTGTGTATTAAATCGATTCAGAGAGATTCCAAAAGAAGTCAGAGATGTGAGATATGAAAGAGATCACTAATAGTTCTCTGTCATTTCACAAGCAGAGAAGATGGAAGCTTAGAGAGATGAAATGACTTGCCCAAGGCCTCAAAACAGGTTCCAAATACATTTATTGTTGGGCTGAGTGAAACACGGGTCAGACTAAATCTGGAAATGCTCACACTGCTAGGGAATTGCAGATTAACTCTAATGTCTGTATGAGGGTTTGCTGGCGTATTTGTTTCGTTGATGTTGGATCAGACCCAACTTGATTTAGCCTAAAGATGTTGTTTATTGCTTCCTGGACCCTCTCTGGAAATCTAGAAATGCAATGGGAAGGTATGAGTTGTCAAGCGGTTCACTACCTAATTTTCAGCTTTTTCTCTGGTCTCCTGGCCCTAAAATTCCTGATGAAATAAGTCTTAATGATGTATGTATATGAACCTCTAGTTTTTAAATTGCTTATTTGTGCTTCTTTATTATTGGAATTTGATTATGAACCATAACGTAATTACTAGTAGAGGAATCAGAGGTTGATAAAATGTTAGAAATTATACAGTTAAAAAACATGATACAGTTTATATTCAAAGCTTAGCCCAGAATTAATAGCAAGAAAAATGCTAATAGTATACAGGAAGGCAAAAATAATTTCTAGTGTTCCCTGCCTCCAAAAGCAGCCACAAAAGAGCTTTCTTAAACCACACAGAAGATGCCAGACCGTCTCTCCTTCTCTGAGGTGTCTCAATAGTTACGTCCTTTCCTTCATCTCCTCTTGGTCATGACCTTTCTAATGGCCAAGACTGTCTTTCTCAAAACAAGACCTTTCTCAAATTCTGAAAGCTGGGGGCAGTACTTTTATTATTATTATTATTCTCTCAGGCTTTGATGAAAAGGATTTTCTAAGTAAAAGCACTTGGGTGAAAGTAACAGATTCAAAATATGCAAATTACCGAAAACTCATTCTGTAGTCACGGAAGAAGCCAAATTCCTACTGCTATCAAATGAAGTTCTCCCATCTGGGAGGGCTGGAGGTTTGCTTCTCCTATTTATGTGTTTCTTTCCAGGGTACCCATGCTAGGACACACAAAAGCTGCAGCACCCTCTACGGCTCCTCTGTCTTTGTTGTCTGCCTTTGAACACTGAGCAAGGACGTGGGGTTGCGAGCTACAAACGTTGCCTCGGGTTAATATTCTTGTACATGAAAAATGTGATGAAATGGACGTTTGCACATCTCTAATTATTACAAGCCTTTTAAGTAGAAGTGCTTTGTTGCATGAAATGGGCCAAGCAGATCCCTTGCTGACATCATCACCGCCTCCATGTTTTGTATCTGTAGTCTACCGGCTTCTCTTGCTGAGTGTAATTCACCAAACGCACCACCATCCCTCCTGATTCTAACCCCACCCCCTCATGTCTACACATTTTTTAAAAGGTATCGCATGCTTGGTATGCAAAGTCAAGCTGCTCAACGATCTCATGAGTTCTGTTGTTCCCTATGATATGGCAAAACGTGGTCCTGATTCTGACTTTATTTATACCTAACATATCCAAGGAGCTTAATAAAATGCAAATGCCAAGGCCCCCCTGTATGATGTCTAATAGGACAGGCTGGCTTGAGGCCTGGGAATATGACTTATAAAACACCTTGTACAATTTTGGCACAGGTGATCTGTGGATAAGACTCTCAAACACTGGTTTGGCGACTGAAAGTTGACTCTTAGCCATCCACCCCGGGTTTGACGTCTAGCTCCATCACATATTAACGGTAACGTGGGGAGCAAGTCACTCTTCACTTTGTTCTTCAATTTCTTCAAATCTACAAAACAGGGTGATCACATGTACATCACAGCATGGGATGAGTTCATGGATGGTGTCTAGACGGAGCTCCATAAATATTTCTTCTTTTTCTTTTTTGGGGTCTGTCTTTAATATTTCCTCAGCCTGACCCAGTTGTCCATGAGTCATTTCTTATTCAAGGATACGATTTAGCAGAGAAAAGTTAGCATGAAATGCAAGGGTTGTATGGGACCATTTTTGGTTTGGTTTTGTTAAGTTTAAAAATGACGGAATAGATTATACTTACACAAATGTGACTCTATGCATGCATATGTTTTAAAGAATGATTTTTAAAAGACCACCTACAGCCATGTTCCCATCACCCAGTTTAATAAATAGGACATTACCAATATCTTGAAGTCTCTCCCGTGATCTTGCCTAACCACGTCTCCCTCTCCCCACCAGGGAAGCAACTATCCAGTATCTGATGTATATTATTTCCATGCAGTGCTTATAGAAACAGTCCTCGCAATATGGTCTCTGGACCAGCAACATCAGTATCACCTGGAAATTTATTAGAAATACAGATTATTTGGCCCCATTACCAGACCCATTGATTCAGAAACTCTGAAGGAGACACCCAGGAATCTGGGTTATAAAAAGCTCGTCAGGTAATTTTGATACACGCTAAAAACTGCAGGCTTGTGGTAAATACTCTGTGTGTGTGTGTGTGTGTGTGTGTGTGTGTGTGTGTGTCTAAACAATACATTATTTCGTTTTAACTGATTTTGACCTTTATATCAATGAAATATTACTTTGTGTATTCTTTTGTTACTTGATATTTTTTTCTACATTGTGTTTGTGCGATTCATCCATATTCATATGTGTATTCATAAGGCCATTCATTTAAAGCTATTTACTATCTGTTGCTGAATATACCACAATTTATTTATACATTTTAGAGCCAATAGACATTTGGTTTTTTCCTAATGTTTTGCTATTTTGAGCAATGCTACCATGAACATTCTTGAATATTTAACTGATGCACCTGTGCAAGAGAGTGTCTCTAGAAAAATGTTTTCCAGCCTTTTTTACGACATAGTAAACATGGAAAATGATATTTGTAAACAGGGGTAAGTAAGCAGTCTTCTCAGGGCATAGAGTGGATTTGTAGGCTTGGTTCTCTGAACTCCTAGTCAACCACGGTCCTATGTAAAAAGGTTGGGAGTCTTTTTAAACCTTTCCAGACTGCTTTGTGGCTGGGTTTCTCAAGGCAAATGAGATTTTGCCAATTAGATGCACAAACACAAGATGGGGACCCATGAGGCCAAGGCCGTCCTCCCAGCTGTTCCTGTCATTGCTGCTAACGAGCTCCCTGCAGCAGCCTTTGGGGCCCACATTCATGGGGCATAGTGTTCTCTATAAGGGTGTGTGTGTGTGTGTGTGTGTGTGTTGCGTGTGTGCATGTGTGTCCTTTGTCACGTTAACAAAATTCCCTTCCCTTCCTAGTTTGCGAAAGGTTACTTCCTCCTCCTCCTCATCATCATCCTTAGTAACTGAATTTTACGGGTTGCTTTTTGAGAAGATTTTATGTTTTTCTATCCTTTATTAAGATGGTGAATTATACTGTGTTAGTTTTCTGAGACTGCCTTAATAAAGTATCAAAAACTAGGGAGCACAGGGGGCTTATCTGGCAACAGTTTGTTGCCTTGCAGTTCTAGAGGCCGGAAGTCTGAAACCAAGGTATCGGGGGGTTGGTTCCTCTGAGGACTGTGAAGAAGACTGTGTTCCAGGCCTCTCTCTTACCTCCTGGCAGCCTCAGGCATTCCGTGTCCTGTAGATGGTCCTTTCCCTGCATCTTCACACCTTCTTTCCTGTGTGTGTGTGTCTGTCGCTGTGTTTAAATCTCCTCTTTCTATAAAAACACAATCATGCTGGATTATAGCCCACCTTAATGACTTCATCTTAATTTGGTCACCTGCAAAGACCTTATTTCTAAATAAGCTCACATTCACAGGTACCAAGAGTTAAGCCTTCATCACCTTTTGGAAGGACGCAAGCCACCCTGTAATATGCATTAATGATTTTCTAATGTTGAACCAATCTTGCGTATGTCACGTTGAATTTTTTAAATACATTGTTGAATGTCGTTTTCTAATATTTTATTTGGATTTGACTTAGGACTTCTGCCCATACATTCATCAGTAAGATTGGCCCTTAATTCTTCTTATACAAGTATCCTTTGTCTGGCGTGGATATCAAAGTTGTCATTAACTTCATAAAATAAGTTTTAGAAAATAAAACTTTTTCTTTTTTACAATCTTGTTCTAGGGAAAATTTCAAACACACAAAAGTAGAGAAAATAATATAAAGAATTCCCCTGTGCCCATTATGTAGCTTCAAAAATTGATAATGTATGACAAATTGTATTTTGTCTATTACACACCCAACCCTGAATTATTTCAAAGCAACCCCACACATCATATCATTTTATCCACAAATATATCTGTATGTGTCTCTAAAAGGTAGGGCATCTTTTTAAAACCACAGCCACAATGCCATTTGTAACACCTAAATTATTTTTAAACCTATAGGAAGTTAGAACAGTAACATGGACTTCCATATGCTCATTCCTTGGTTTTGATATTTACTAACTCATGGTCAATTTTCTTCCATGTCCCCTTACACCCACGGCTCCCTCCAAATTATTTTGGAGCAATTCCCAGGTATTATATCATTCTAATTTAAAATGTTTCAATCTATAGACATTCACTCACTGTATTAGGGGCAGAGAGATGATGGGGTATTTCTAAGCTAATGTTCTTTCATAGGAAAGCAGAAACTCCCAGGAAAAGATGTTCCTTCCCTGTCCACCCTCACGTTTATTTACATCCTGAAGCAGTTGCTTCCAAACCTAACCGGTGTCATCAGAGTCATGTGGAGACATTTTTCTTTAAAAAAAAAAAAAAAAAAGCAGAGATGCCAGGAAATTCTCTGAGATTCATGTCTAAATGATAAGGATTCTTTAACAACATAATAATATCTTTACCATACCTGAAAATTAACACTGATTCCTTTTTTTTTTTTTTTTTTTTTTTTGATAAGGAGTCTCACTCTGTTGCCCAGGCTAGAGCACAGTGATGCGATCTCTGCTCATTGCAACCTCCACCTCCCGGACTTAAGACATTCTCCTGCCTCAGACTCCCAAGTAGCTGGGACTACAGGCGCCCACTACCACATCCAGCTAATTCTTATATTTTTAGTAGAGATAGTGTTTCACCGTGTTGGCCAGGCTGGTCTTGAACTCCTGACCTCAGGTAATCCACCCGGCTTGACCTCCCAAAGTGCTGGGATTACAGGCTTGAGCCACTGCGCCCAGCCTCGATTCCTTAATCTGGTTAAATGTCTAGTCACTGCTCAAGTTTCCCGTATTGTATCATCATTTTTTAATCTGTTGGTTGATTTGAATGAGGATGCAAACCAAGTTCACACACTGCATTCAGCTGATCTGTCTCTTGAGACTTTTTACCTCTATCGCTTTTAAATTTATTGTACATTTGCCATTTATTTATTGGAGAAACTGAATCATTTACGGTATGAGTGTCCCACATTCTGGATTTTTTTTAGTCCGTGCACGTTGTCAGTTGACATTTTCTTCCCTCCCATGTATTTTCTGTAAATTGGTGATAGTTAGATCCAGAAGCTTCATCAAATTCAGCTTCATTTTTTTTTTTTTTGGCAAGACTATTTCCAACAGCATACTGTGTCAGTCAAGAGGTAGATAACGTCTGTTTTGTAAAGCTACAAACTATCTCCCAGACTTTTTTAAGTGACCGTCTAATCTGTATTTATCATAGGCATAAGGCGTTTCAAATGACGTAATTTTTGGCATATTGTAAAGTTCACATAAAATTGTCATATGACTTATTTAAACGTATCTAAATACTGAAGACTTTTTATTGCCTGGCAGAGGAGCAGACAGGCTGGGAAAAGAAGAAGGAGCAACTAAGTTAAGCATGCCCAATCCTTTATCCCAAATCCACCAATCAGATAAGGCACCAGACTGGCGGTGGAGAGGGGCTAGGGCATTAAACCAAGGTTTCCTTCACAGGAAAATGTGGAATCACAGCGAAAGAGCTTTTTGCCTCTCCACCCTCACGCACACATCCTAGGCAGTTATTCCCAAACTTCATTGGTCTCATCAGAGTCACATGAAGGCATTGTTAAACAATAGACATGCTTGGAGATGGACAGAGGGGCCTTGAAATCTGTTAAGCAGACAGCTCTTGTTGGTGCAGTACTGTCAGGGATCTGGAGTGTTCCAGAAAACCCACAGCCATACAGGTGGTCCCTTGGTCCAAAGCTATAGCCCTGAGTATAAACAAATTATTTTCTTTGTCAAAGAACAAATATAAGGATGCCCATCTCCTAGACTTGTCTGAGAAGTAAATAAGATGACACATGCATTCACTCATTCAATATTTATGAAATTGGGCGGGGTGTGGTGGCTCACGCCTGTAATCCCAGCACTTTGGGAAGCCAAGGCAGGTGGATCACCTGAGGTCAGGAGTTCAAGACCAGCCTGGCCAACATGGTGAAACCTTCTCTCTACTAAAAATACAAAAATTAGCCAGGCATGGTGGTGGGTGCCTGTAATCCCAGCTACTGGGGAGGCTGAGGCAGGAGAATCGCTTGAAATGCCTGCTATATGCAAGGCAGGGTCCTGGACATTGGGACAGGCAGAAAAAGCCACAGAGAAGGTTGCCTTCACTGAGCACGATGAGCCTCAAAGCAGCAGTGACAAGAACATAGGATGAGGGTCACAGAAGAATGGCACAGGAGCTTCTCTGGAAACTACTACAGGGGCCCACTGGTCATCCCTACACCCCCTCACTACAGTCCAAAATCCCCAGCAGTTTACAAGGTGAGTCACTGTGGTGGGCTGGGAATTGTATCCCCTCAAAAATCCAGATGTCAAAGTCTTCACATCCAGTGTCTCAGAACGCGGCCCTACTTGGACCTAGGGTCATCGGCGTACGGACTTAGCTAAGAAGAGGTTGCACTGAAGTCGAGTGGGCCCAATCCGATATGACTGGTGTCCTTATCAAAAGGGGAACTGTGGACTCAGACAGGCACACAAGGATAACGCCAGGTGAAGGTGAAGGCACAGATCAGGCGGATGCATCTTCAAGCTAAGGAGCACCAAAGATTGCCAGGCAACCACCAGAAGCGAGGGGAGAGGCACAGGACATATTCTCCCTCATGGCCGCAGGAAGGAAACAACTTGTATGGTACCTTGATCTTGGACTTCTAAGACTCCAGAGCTGTGGGGCAATACATTTCTCTTGTTTCAGCCACCCAGCCTATGGTACCTTATTAGAGCAACCTTGGGAAACTATTAATAATACATCCCATATACAGACATTCATTTGGTGAAATGACTATCCACATGTATAAGCAACTACATATGTGCCAGGCATTTTTGTAGGTACAGTCCAGCTTCATCACGCGTATGCCTCATAATGACCCCAGAAGGTAGGTACACTTATGATTCCTATTTTGCAGAGGATGAAACTGAGGTATGGAGGTCAAACAATCTGTCCAAGGCCACATGGGCAGTACATGGCCAGGATTCAAACCCAGCAAGTCGGGAGTCTGTCATGCCTACACTGTCAACCTGCTGGATCCCACTTGAGCTTGGAACCCTGAATGTTTGTTTAAGGAGGCTTGGAACCAGTTTCACTGGATATTTCTGAAAGGATTTCTAATGTTCTTAACTGGCACTATGCCATGTCAAGAGGCCTCCTGTCTTGCTTGGTTTTCTTTGATCTAGTTGGTCAAAACAAAAACCCAACAGCCACTCCAGTTGGGTTTCCTGGAAGAGCTATGTTTGCCTCCACAGGGGTAAATCCCCCAATCCTGTTCTTTCTTCACCAGAATGGAGGGGCAAAGGCGATTGAGGCGCGTGTATGTGTTTTTTATCAGCAGCAACTTCAGTAATTACTTCTGCACACATAAAGCAAGTCAGCTGGAAGGCAAACTACAGCCATCTGACTTTAAAGAAACTCAGAGCCACTGAGCAAAACAAGAATCCCAGGACTGCCATTGCAAGGTCAAGGGTGCCAGAGGCAGACACACCCACATTATCACTCCAGCTCCCACGCCGAGCTCACTGATCTAGCTCTGAATCCTGCCTCATGGGTGTCCCGAAGTAATGCCCAGGAAGCATCCTGCCTGGGAACAGAACATTCTAGAAGGCTGATAGGCACCCTCCCTCCTCCCACCTTATATACCTGGCATTTCCTCTATGCTGGTGATATTAGTATGTTCTGGAATCCTATGTCATTACAGTTCAAGGACATTTTATCAAGTACCTTCTGGAAGAAAAGCACAGAACTTGGCACAGGAAATACAGAAATGAACAACAGAGACCCTGCTTCCTACTGTCATGTTGCTTCCTGGAGCCCCAAAGGCTCCCATGGGAAGCCACAGGAGACTGGTCCAGTGAGCAAGTTTCCATGAGGGTGACATGCTGTCCCAAATTGCCTGGGACTGAGAAGGTTCCTGGGGCATAGGACTTTTGGGTAAAGTCCTGGGTAAACCAGGAGAGCTGGTGGCTGTAGTTCACAATACCCCAGCTCCCCAGCTCCCCAGCTCCCCACACCTACAGTTTAAGATATCACTGGATCAGCTTAATTCTGTTTTTATCTCTTACATATAGTATAGTGAATTTCCAAGGGAGATTTTGTCTGAAAAAAAAAGGTTTTTTTACCTGAAAAATAAAAAGTTAAACTATTTGACACCTTTCCCTTCTGTCTTCTACGGGTTGTTTCTTTTACAGATGTTTTGCCCATACCATGCACCAGATTTGACTCAATCACTGGGCAGGACAGGCACAGAATTTCTGCAGTCCACAAAATAGAGTCGTTCATGCTTGCTTGGGACAGCTTACAATGAACCACACTTGAAAATTACCACTGTCATTACAATTCCAACCTGAAAGACATTGTCTTAGGGCAGGAAGTCTCTTCCTCTTACCTAGGTACTAAGACAAATCATTAATTCTTATTCCTGAGAATACAGAAGCCACTGTCTACCTTCTAGACCCTTTGTGCTCAAGTGTATTCAAGCGTCTTGCTCTGCAAGGATGTTAACATATATCTCTCTCATTCTGGGGATTTGGGCCAATGATTCTCATTAAAGAATGCTCTAATTCCTTCCAAGACATTGATCCCCTGTTAGCCAACACATAGAAGCCCTTGGGCTCTGAATAGTCTTGCCTGCTGCTGACACTCTTACCCAGGAAACAGGAGCTCAGCATGGTCTACCTCCAGCTCCAGGGACTTGTTTCACTGCAGAAGTCAGGCCGGCTTCTAGCCACCCCCAAATCTTTCTGCCAGGTTTCTTTTCTGCCTGTTCCAGGAGCTCAGGATGCCTTCACAGTTGGTGAGGTTGCCTTGATACTGGCAATCACCTAGGGATGCCGAATGCCCTTTAGGGAAGAATTCAGCCAGGAAGATAATAGATGCTAATGTCAGAAGGGGAGCCCTGGAGGGAAAGAAGCAGGAGAGAATCACCTTGCAAGGAGTGGAGTGCTGTTTCTGTAATTTCCCCGTGGAATTTCGATCTGCCCTTGTCGAGAATGAGGTCAGACAAATGAGTTTATTTATTCTCCAGGGTGACTCACAGAATGGAAGCATTTGCAGAGCAAAGGAGTCGGGAGCAAACCACAATTAGCAATATTACCAGAACCTGGCACTTCCAAGGAAGATCGCTTCCTTCCTTCCTTCCTTCCTTCCTTCCTTCCTTCCTTCCTTCCTTCCTTCCTTCCTTCCTTCCTTCCTCCTTTCCTTTCCTTCCTTCCCTTCCTTCCTCTCTCCCTCCCTCCCTCCCTCCTTCCCTTCCTTCCCTTCCTCCCTCCCTCCCTCCCTCCTTCCCTCCCCCCTCCTTCCTTCCTTCCTTTCTTGCTTTCTTTTTTTTCTTTTTCTTTTCACTTTCAGACTATTAATTGGGCTGCAGCTTTTTCAGACAAAACAATTCCCTGAAGTCTGAATCTTTCCTTCTGGATTTGCAGACTCTATCAAGGCATTTCAAATTATTTTTTGAGGCAGAACCCCCGCGTGTCATGGCAGAAACAAATGTGTTCTTAATTCTAGGAGGAAAAACCCCATTTTCTAGGGTTACTCTAAAAGAGGACATTGATAGCAGAGGCTGCTGACTTGAAGAGGAAACAGCTCCACCCAATTATGAAATGGGGAAAGGATCTGAATAGACATCTCTTAAAAAAAAAAAAAAGAAAGAAAACTTAAAAGAGCCAATAAATGTATGAAAATGTGCTCAACATCATCAACTATTAGAGAAATGAAAATCAAAACCAAAATGAGATGTCATTTCACACTCACTGGAATAGTTCTGATTTAAAAATTAGGTAATAACAAGTGTTGTTGAAGATGTGGAAAAATGGGAATCCTTATACGTTGCTGGTGGGAATGTAAAATGGTGCGATCCCTTTGGGAACAATCTGCCAGTCCCTCAAAAGGTTAAACATACTGTTACCATATGGCCCAGAAATTCCACTCCTAGATGTGTACCCAAGAGAATTGAAGATGTATATCTACGTGAAAACCTGCACAGAAATGTTTATAGCAGCATTATTCATAATAGCCAGCAAGTGGAAGCAATCCAAAGTCCATCAACTGACAAGCAGATAAATAAAATGTCTGTCAATATAATGAAATAGTGTTTGGCCCTAAAAAGGAAGGAGTATGGATACACCCTCCAATGTGGACAAGCCTTGAAAACATTACGCTAAGTGATATAAGCCAGACACAAAAGACCACACATTGTATGATTCCACTTACACAGAATGTCCAGAATTGGAAACCCATAGATGCAGAAAATAGATCAGTGACTGCCTCTGGTGGGGACGGGAGATCGGGGTGAGCAAGGAGAATGAAGGGGGAAATGAGTGATTTTTAATGCATAAGGGGTTTCTTTTGGAGTAATAAGAATGTTCTAACATGATTGTGGCTGCACAATCCGTAAATATACAAAAAACATTGAATTGCACACTTTAAGCAGGTGAATCGGATGAGGTTTGAATTACATCTCAATAAAATTGTTTTAGGGAGGAAAGTGAAATGGAAGGAAGTGACGCATGAGCTGGCTGCTGAGGGCTTAGTGGCAGTCAGCAAGGGAGAGGAAAGGACCTTCCCGGGCAGCCGTTAACAGCCTGCGCAGAGTCTCTGTGGCAGGAGAGAGTGGCGAGCCCAGGGTTGCAAAAGGCAACTCATGGGGCTGAAATCTAGAAAGGGATGGAGAGCAAGGAGTGAGAGGATGATGGACAGCAAGTAGGGGCAAGATTCTGTTGGACATTGCAGGTGGGAAAAGGAGTGTTGTCTGTGTTCTCAGAGCAAGGGAAACTGTTGCAGAAAATGACTATCAAATTTACTTTATGGAAAGGTGGGCTTCGCTGCGTCATGGAGAATGGATTGGACAGAAGGTAGAGTGGAAAGGAAGGGACCGTTGGGAGACCATAGAGCAGTCCAGGTGACAGTGACAAATGCCATCCAGGAGTTTAGGATCATCACAGGTACTTTGAGAAGTAAGCATGTTAGTGACTGTCATCTTCATTCGCTGCATCGAGAAATTAAGTGGCTTCATCTGAGGCTACTGGGCAAGTTAGTCTCAGAGATGGGTCTCCCTGTTTTACTCTTGCAAATCTTCCTACACCCTCCCTCCCTCAAAACACTGAGTCTTTTCTCTGGGCTCTTGGCAAGTATCAAGTTATCATTTGTTTGGCCCCCTACTCTCCAGAGCACATTGATGTACTTTTCTTCCCCCTGGGTTGCTGAAAGTAAAAAATGCAACACCACCAAATACTCAAGCATGCGCTCTGGAGACACAGGTCTCCACCTGTGGCCTGAGGCCTAATCTCTCTCTGTCTCAAGTGCCCAGTCAATAAGGTATTCTGTAGACTAGTACCAAGTTTAGAGGATTGTTGGGAGAAGTTAGTAAAACAATCTCACAAAGAGCTTAGAACAGAGCCTGGTGTCTATTAAATACTCAGTAAATATTGGCCACTATTATCCTTTACAGAATTATTATTACTTTGAACAAAGAGCAAACAGACAACAGTAGGCATTGTCCTCACATCTCTGGTGGCTTCGTCATTTTATTGGTGCCTCTCTGAACAAAACTCTCTTCCTAACATCTCCTGTGCACAATGGCCCAACATGTGTCCCCGAGAACTGACCAAGACACAGGCTTAGGAGCCTGGTGCTCGAGGGTGAGATAGCATGTGGATCCAATGTCCCTGACCCAGCACACCCAGTGTTTGTCTCCTTTGCATCTTTGTGTATTTCCTGTGGAATTCAAAGGCTGTCTCTTAATGCCTACTCATCACTTCGTCCGTACACAAACATGGGATCAGCCTGACTTCTTGGATGTGACCTGTTCAGTCGCACAGGGCCCTGTGCTCAGAAGGCCCTTGCACTTCATGGATCTCAGCGTTTGGAAATTCTTAATAGTTCTTGATCCAAGGTACCTGCATTTCCCTTTTGCACTGGGCCCTGCAGATGATATGGCAAATCCTGCAATGTGGCCCCTTCAACTGCAGCAAGCAAAGGGCATGGTGGTGTGGGAGATCATCCAAGAGCTGACTTAGAGTCAGCAGTGAGAACCTGGCACTGGCTGTGGCCATGGGCATGTCTGTGGGCTTCTAAGCAATCGTGGGAGATAGACGGTTAAGATTAAAGAAGCCGTATCAAGAACTCACAGGGGCTCAGGAACTACACCCTTGTTCCCTCTCTTATGCTGCTCAATGCTCTAGTTTCCCTCAGACTAAGAACAAGGACCATGTCTATATTTGTTTGCTGGGACTGCCATTGAAAGTACCATACATTGCATGGTTTGAACAAGAGAAGTCAGTTGTCTCACAGTTCTGGAGGCTGGAAGTCCAAGATCAAGGTGTTGGCAGGGTTGGTTTCTTCTGGACTCTTTTTAGCTTGTAGATGGCTACCTTCTCCCTGTGCCTACACACTTCTTCTGTGTGTTTCTACATTCTTATCTTCTCATCTTCCAAGGACACTAGTCCTATCAGATCAGGACCCACCCTAGTGACCTCATGTTAAATTAATTAGCTCTTTAAAGACCCTATCTCCAAATACAGTTACATTCTGAATTAGTTGGGGTCAGGACCTCAAGTGGCACTAAGGACAAGCCAGGCAAGAGGTCAGGCTCTGCAATCCCAGTTCTCAATTTTCACATCTGTAAAGTGGAGATACTTTTTAGGACTACTGTAAGGACTGAATTGGACAATCCATGTACTGCGTTTAGCACAGTGGCACTTGATAAACATTAGCCATCATTACACACTGTCTACAACTCCTGCCTCATACTGCTAATCCCGTTCTTTCACTCTTAGAATTATGTGTACGTAATTCCTCTGCAGCTATGCAGCTTCCAGAAAAAAGTTCTAAGCCCACTTTGTGGACATACCCACATTCCCTAGATTAATATTCCTGGATAGCCCAAATTCTTGATGTAACACAAGATTCTCTTGACTTTCTTGGTGGGGAGCTTAGAACTGTAACACCATCCCTTGAATTTTCTGTATGCTAGTCTTAATTTTTAGTCTTCAAATTTGCAGGCCTGTGGCTATTTTCATAATCTTGCTGCACATATTTACATAAACTGTGCTACTGAAATTCAACTACTTTATAGTGTGTGTGGGGAGAGGAACCTACTCCTCCTAAGAAGCCATCTATGAATTGAGAGGGAAAATTTAATTTGATGAGAGCAATTGGAATTACAATTGAGTTTTGTATATGCTAATATTTCTATTAGTGCTTGTAAAACCAGCTAATGACTTGGAAAGTGAGTGAGATTTCATGCTCTCCAGGTGAGCCTACGATAACAGAAGCCACAGGTTGGGGAAATCTGCTGACCTCGGGGACTTCTAGAGACATTTGGTTCCATTACCTTGACACCGTTTTACGTTTTATGACAGACAGGGTAGGCTCCTTTGTACAACATGCGCTGCCGTTTCTGATCCTCTTCCCACTAGTCTTTCTCTGTATTCATCTATTTTCTCATTCTCCCTTGCAGCTAGAGGTAGTCATGTGACACTGTTCTGACCAATGAGGCCACAGCAGAAACGTGGGCGTGATAAACCTAGGAACATTTTCGTTTCTGGATAAAAAGAAACCAAAGATTCTGGCACCAGAAGTCCCCTTAACTTCACTCTTACCTGTTATCCCTGAACACAGGTACTGTATCTGGGGCTGCAGCAGTCTTGGACCCATAAGCCAACCGGATAAAGTGCTAAAGATGACAGTGGGAAGACTGAAGAGATTGAGTCCTTGAGCAGTTGAGCCAACAGCAGCAAATGTTTAGCTCTGGACTCCTTGTCATTTGAGAAACACAGGTTCTAATCTATTTAAGCCACTACTGGTGAGTTTTCTGAAACTTGCAGTCACAGGCATTCCTGAGGGACATACAGTTCTGTGGACATCCTCAAGGCCTCAGGAGTACTTTCAAGGAACGTTTTAAAAATAGATCCCAGACAAATCCCTGACCTAGCGTTTGGTGGCTTCAAGGGGAATGGCTGGGGCAGATAATTAAGTGGACCCCACGTCAGCAGAAACAGGCAAACTTCCATGGTGAGAAAGCAACAGGAAAAAGCTGGGGCTAGGGTTGGAGACAGGGCCGAGTAGGATGCGGAGTCCAGGACGATGGTAACAGGACACCTAATGAAATGCATCATCTCTGACTCTGTGTACAGCACATCCTCACTTAATGTCCCTTGGAAACTAGGACTTTTAAGTGAACGATTTATAATGAAACCAATTTTGTTTTTCTTATCAGCATTATATCAAAACCACATTGAATGAAAATATGTTACTCTAGGACCCTGATACAGTTTAGCTATGTCCCCACCCAAATCTTGCCTTGAATGAGAGTTCTCATAATCCCCATGTGTTGTGAGAAGAACCTGGTGGGAGGTAGTTAAATCATGGGGTTGGTTACTCCCATGCTGCTCTTCTCATGATAGTGAGTTCTCACAAGATCTAATGGTTTTATAAGGGGCTTTTCCCCCTTGGCTTGGCACTTCTCTGTCATGCTGCCATTTGAAGAAGGATGTGTTGCTTCCCCTTCCGCCATGATTGTAAGTTTCCTGAGGCCGTCTCAGCCATGCGGAACTGTGAGTCAATTAAACCTCTTCTTTATAAATTACCCTGTCTTAGGTATTTCTTCATAACAGCTTGAGAACAGACTAAGACAGACCCCCTGTTCTGTTTTTACTTAAAGTGACAGTTTCTGAGAACCGAGGGGCAACATTAATTGATGGCTTACAGAATGTTGTATATGTGTATGTTGTATGTGCGTATAGTTTCATCTGCTGACATTGCTCTGTGCTGTCATGTCACAGAAACAATAAAAGTAGACAATACATGTGCTTCACCCTGCAGTTTACACATCTTTTGTCTTCTCATCAGCCCAGCTGTTTTGTGTTCTAGCAGTATTCAGGGTAGAGGACACAGGAAGGAAGGAATGAGATGCTCTGTGGTTCCCTAAAGAGGGGCCTCTGGAAAAATTGCCCAAATGGCAGAGGCCTCCTCTGCTTAGAGACCCTTCGGAGGCTTTGGTTCAATAATCATGCAGGCTGGGAGGAGGGAGGAGGAGCTGCGAGAAGAAGGGGTAGGCGGAATGCTTGGGGTGGCAGATGGGGCTGGCAGAGAATGATCAATGTCCAGGGAGTGAAGGCAGGTGCTGTGCTGCTGCGCCACCCCACTGCGGGCATCTGACTTCCCTGAAGCTGCCCCCACGGCCGGCTCTGCCTCACCTCCACTGCAGAGGAGCAGCGGCAAGGCCCAGCTGGCAGGCTCTGGGTGATAAATGGGCTCCTGCCTCCCCACCTTTCCTTTTTCCTCTGCATGTCTGTGCATGGAAGAGGGGGTGCATCATTTCTCATGTTGGCCGCAGGCTCACACATCTGATGGAGGAGCTGGAGAGCTGCTTCCTTCTCGGTGCACCTGTTTCCTCCCACCCCCTGAAGCTGACGCTGCAGCCTTAGCTTTTGCTCTTGTAAACGTAAAGATTCTTGGTAGAACTGCAGGCAGCTTAGCCAGGCCAGAGGAATAGCACAGGTGTGTGCAGTTCAATAGGTTTAGGCGGGCTTCACAGATCCTGGTGGCCACTGAGCATGCTGGTGACATGGGCGTGGAGAGGTGAAGCCTGAACTAATATGCACGAGGACCAAGTGTGAACCAGGCCCTGTGCAAACGGGTTGTCTTTCCTTCATTGTGCTTATTTTGGTTTGCTGTTATGCTCTCCTTAGCTGGGTCATGGAGTACTGCCTGCTTCTTCTGGAGTTCGACAGATACTCCATGGATAGGAACTAAGTTGGCATCACCCGCCACCGTGGATTGCCCATTTTGGAATCCTGACCTCACCACTTTCTGTCTGTGTGACCTGGGTCAAGTTCACTTCTCTGTGCCTCCATTTTCCCTATGTAAAATGTAAAATCATAGTTTTACATTTTATAAGCAACCTTATAGTGTTTCTGTAAGGATTAAATGATGTCCTATAGGGACAGCGCTTAAAGTAGTGCCAAGCTTAAAGGAAATACCATGTAAGTGTAAGCTCTCATTAATGAATAAATGAAAATGTCTAGCATAAAGAAGACACAATAAATGGTAGCTGCTACTACAATTATTATTACCATCACTGCGTGGGGTCAACTTTTCAGTCAAATGCTGCAGCGGTGGGTTAGTGCCTTTGCTTACTACGACAGACGTGACAATGTGGCTATTTCAGCTCCTCGGTAGAAAGGCATACTCCCCAGTGGGTAAGAGATTAGGCTTCTGCATCAACCTGTCTGGGCCTAAACCCTACGTGCACACTTTCTAGCCTCGTGGCAAGTGATTGAGGCTCTGCCAGCCTCAATATATTTCTCATAGGCTTGTGAATTCTGAATGAGTTAATACCCACACTGTGACCAGCCGAGTTCCTGCCTGGTGACTAGCTCAAGGCCCACATTCAGGGAGCATGAGTCCCCATGGTTCATGACTGTGGGCTGTGACACTTATTCTGACCACACATTTGAAAACTACACTACTTTGGCATAAAATAGGGCTGATTTTTGGCATTTAATTCTTTTTTCTTTCCTCTTCTTCTTTTCTTTCTTTCTTTTTTTGAGACAAAGTCTTGCTCCGTCGCCCAGGCTGGAGTGCAGTGGCACCATCTCAGCTCACTGCAACCTCCAAGGTTCAAGCAATTCTCCTGCCTCAGCCTCCTGAGTAGCTGGGACTACAGGCACAGCTCCCATGCCCGGCTAATTATTTTTTTGTATTTTTAATAGAGATGGGATTTTGCCATGTTGGCTAAGCTGGTCTCAAACTCCTGATCCACCCACCTTGGCCTCCCAAAGTGCTGGGATTACATTTGTGTAATGTGTTGCATTTCATTCTTAAAAGATGAGTTGTGTCATCATTATACACAAAGAACAGCATAGTTCTCTGTGTATATTTGTGTGCGTGTGCGGGTGCGTGTGTGTGTGTGTGTGTGTGTGTGTGTGTGTGTGTGTGTGTGGCATATCATGATGCTTTGGGATTATCCAGAGGCCAAGGCCCTCTGGCTGAGTCCACGTATCAGTTAGCAATGCATTTAGCTGCAAGGAACGGAAGACCTGGGCTTATATACAGGGGCTTGCTTTTCTCCCCCAGCAAGAAGCCAGAGGTGGGCAGTTGCCAGCTTCGGTCAGTGGCATATATCCATGTCAGGGCCAGTGTCCCTGCAGTTCTCTGAATCTTCCCCCCAGATCACGGCTTTGGTTAAAAGATAAGTGCTATGTTTCGATGCCAGACATCATGTTTACTGCAAGCCAGAAAAACAGCAAAAGGGAGGCATGAATGGGTCCATCCTCTTTTATCAGGAAAGCAGAAGCTGATTTTCGTTAGTCTCATTGGCCAGAACCCTATCACTTGCTCACTCCCTGGCTCTAAGCAAGGCTCGGGGCACTCGCCTTTTTATTTTGCAACCTCTGCAGTTGAGAACAGCAAAGGAGAAGAGGGTTGAGGGTGATTTGGGAGAGCCAGTTGCAGGGCTCCTGGGCTGAGATCAGCTCCCTCCCCAAACCCTTCCCACTGCGAGGTCCTTTACATTTTCCCCGCTGGGGCTCTGCTGCCAGGGGACTGTCCTCTCCACCATCGACCCTAGGGGATGCTGCTGTCAGTGTGTCACTGCCCCATTCCCAGCGTCAGCTACAACCCCATCTCCTCTTTCTCATCTTACTCATTAGAAAGCAAGAATTAGGGGAATAATAGCCTTAAATTTGCTCAAATTTACATTAAATTTGAGCAAATCATAATGTAAGCCTTGAACAAACTTAAGACCTTATGATGAGTAACAAATTATTTATGATAACTCCATGGGGTGGGACATCAAGATTAGGAGTTGCTGCCCTGTATGGCAGATTCCAATGGCCAATGCTGGGAACCAGAAGAAAATCGGGTAAATGGAAGCTGGGTGCAGTGGATCACACCTGTAATCCCAGCACTTTGGGAGGTCAAGACAGGCAGATTGCTAAGCTCAGGGGTTTAACACCAGCCTGGGCAATGTGGCGAAACCCCATCTCTACAAAAAATGCAAAAATTAGCTGGGTGTGATGGCACATGCCTCTAGTCCCAACTACTTTGGGGGCTGAGGCTGGAGGATTGCTTGAACCCAGGAGGTCAAGGCTGCAGTGAGCCGCGTTCACACCGCTGCACTCCGGCCTGCGTGGCAGAGCCAGACCCCGTCTCTTAAAAAAGAAAATTGGTTAAATTGGCTTTGTCTTAAAGGAGGCCGTTTTAAATGGGCTTCCCTCCAAATTGTCCAAAAATCAGCCCAAATATTATAGCCCATGGCATTCATGAAATCACCCGTGTGTTCCTCTCTGTCTTCTTTCATGATGAAATTCAAGATGGCTTGTGTATAAAAACTCATTAGACTGTGTTGGAGAAAGAAGATATTTATTTGACTTATGTTTAACACAGTGCAGTTCTTTTTCTTTATGAGTTGAGATTTGTAAACCATTTCTCCTGCCTCCCCTCATGCATGCATATGATTGTAATGTTCTTTTGATATATATTTCCGCATGTTCTCCATTTCTTTTAGTTTTCATTTAATTACTTCATGTATTATTTTTAGTTTGCAGACTAAAAGTTTGGAAAGGAATGAAAGTACACCTGGCCCGTGAAGCCAGTTATTAGCTTGCAGTTATTTCTCTGTGTATAACTTGAAATCTTTGGAAATGTGGGAGAGTCAATTTCCCCCTTACGTTATTAAGCTTGAATGGCAGTTCTCAGCCATGGTAGGAGGTGCCATGCATCGAATTGGTTAACAATAGAGTTTACAAATGATTTACTGTTTTCTTTTTAGTAAACTGGAGTGAATTCAACATTTTCCCTACACTGACTCCACTCTCAGCTTGCTTTACCTAGAGGGAGGGCAGGGTGGTGGTCTGGTCTGTGAGCAGGACATTGAGCATATGTAAACGTGTCTTGCCTGTGCCATTAAGAGATGATGTGGCTATTGTTAATGCAACCAGAATAGTTCAGTGGTTACAGAGTATCTACCTATTCAATGGCTGTTTATTGAGCTACGACTGTGTGCCAAGTACTATTCTCTGTTCTGGGATACAGAAGGGGAAATGCAATGATTCCTACTCTCATGGAATTTACAACCTGGTGGGGGAAACAGATAAGAAATGAAACAAATAAAGAAAATCAGTAGGCAGGGCGCAGTGGCTCATGCCTGTAATCCCAACCCTTTGAGAGGCCGAGGTGGGTAGATCACCTCAGGTCATGAGTTCAAGACCAACCTGGGCAACATGGTGAAACCCTGTCTCTACTAAAAATACAAAAAATAGCCAGGCATGTTGGCATGCACCTATAATCGCAGCTACTTGGGAGGCTGAGGCAGGAGAATCATCTGAACCCGGGAGGTGGAGGCTGCAGTGAGCCGAGATCACGCCACGGCACTCCAGCCTGGATGACAGAGCGAGCAAGACTCTGTCTCAAAAAAAAAAAGAAAGAAAAAGAAAATGGTTAGACTGTGATAAAGCACTGACCACTGCATTTAATGAGTCTTTGCTGGAACAGTGCTGCGTACAAACCGCTCTAAAAGCCCAGGAGCTCGCAACACCAGGTGTTTACTTCTCACTCATGGTTCTGCTGGGCTCCCCTGGGCTACAGATCACACTCACTCTGCACCTCTCCTCCTCCTCAGCTGGCGGCACCCAGGTAATGTTCTTCTCAAGGCAAGAATAGCAGGAGTTCAAGAAGGCAAACCCAGTCATCGGGACACACTTAAAGCTTCTGCTCACATCACATTTGCTCAAGTTCACTAGCCAAAGCAAGTCACATGGCCAAGCCCAAAGTCAGCAGGACAGGGAGTGTACAGGGAGAGAAGAGAAAATACTCACCCAACGAAAATCACATGTATCACAAGCATTAAGGCAATCACAGTGGTGGGTGGGTGGGGCTTTGTCATGCAATAGGGTTAGTTAGGAAAGGCCTTTTGTGGGGTTGGAGGGAGGGATATTGGAGCTGACAAGAAATCAGTCCTGAGAGAATGATGTCCTTGGAAGAGGGTCTCACGTATGCAAAGGTCCTGTGGCACGAAAGTGTTTGCTGTCATCGTGGAAGTGTAGCAGGTATGCTTGGAGTGTGGTGAGGAAGGAGAGCAGGATATGGGAGAGGTCGGGAAGCAGCCTAGGATAGGATCCTACAGGGCTTCAGGGCCTCGAGGCCCCGTTAGCATTTGGGGCTTTATTCCAAGTTCAATGGGCAACCATGGAATAATTTATTATTTTTAAGACAGAGTCTTGCATCATCATGGCTCACTGCAGCCTCTACTTCCTGGGCTCAAGTGATCCTCATACCTCAGCCTCCCAAGGAACTGGGACCACAAGTGCTCACCACCACACCCTGCTAATTTTTGAATTTTCTGTAGAGATGGGGTCTCCCTATGTTGCCCAGGCTGGTCTCGAACTGTTGGGCTCAAGGGATCCTCCTGCCTCAGCCTCCCAAAGTGCTGAGATCACAGGCGTGAACCACTGTGCCCGGCCAGATTTGAGGCAGTACAGCAACAAAGATCTGAAACATACTTTCGAAAGGTCCCTCTAGCTACACAGAGGAAAATCAATTAGACATGTGCAAAAATGGAAACAGACAGGTTGGGAAGCACACTGCACATGAGAGACGGTGCCCTGACTGAGACGGCGGCCGTGTTAACAGAGAAAGGCAGACTGGATTGGTTTATATGCCAGATTTGGTAACACCTTTTCCAAGGAACCAAAAAGGATTTCTTCCCTACAAATTTGTTAGGCATCTCATCCAACTCTGAGTGTGTCCTTAGGGCATATCCCACCTGTGAACACCATCTGTCCTGTCAACCAAGGGGTAGGGGTATTGTTGTGTAACCTGGGTGCGGAGGTGTGTACCCTGCTAGGGACCTCATCTGAATTCTGCAAGCTTGTGGCTCTCAGAGCCCTGGGAAAGAAACCGCATTTACGCCTATGTCAGACTCAGCCTTGGCAAGGGTTGGTGAAATCCACACGGTGGGACAATGAAGCCTGAACCAAGAGAACCCAGAAATGTCTTGTATGGAAAACTCAGCCTCACAGCCCAGTGAACCCAGGGAGTTACACACCCAGACCATATGGAATTCACAAAGCTGGGCTTAGCATTCTACCCAGGAGGTTGACAGCAGCCAGGAGCACACTTCTTGGAATTCACGTACCCAATTGCATTTGCTCTATCTGATGACAATGGCATCTGTGAGTCAGACACAGTAGAGGAGAGCTTGATCCTGACTGTTCTCTGGCCCGAAGGCTCTGTACAACTGTGGCTCTCCCTCCTTCAAACCTGCTGATTTCCTGCCTCTAACTCCCCAACCCCATCAGCTTGGAAGAAGAATCAATAGGTTTTTGCGATGGGATTGACTTTGGCTGCTCTGAAAGGCAAGCCACCAGGGTCGTGTAGACACACCCCTTCCGCGTGTACCCAAGCCTGCCCCTGCAGGGACCTGTCTGATCCCATGATTCATGTCAGGCACTGGCACTCGCCTTCCTCTTTGACAAGGCGGCTCTGCCTGTCGGGAGATTTTGGCTTGATGCTTCACAGGCCTGTCACCAGATGAGGGAAGACATATGCCAGCAGCCGGAAGCATGCATTAAACACAGAAAACTCTTCTGATCACGACTGCCCCAGCCTGTTCTATCTAGAAGACATTTGGCAGGCATTCATGGGAGGGAGGTTCTAACTGTGGAGGATTTGTCAAGTGCAAGGTACTGCTTTCTTCCCCGACTGGCCCTTTCTCATCTTCTGGGTCTTGGGCTCAAAAGTCACCTCCTCCAGGAGGCCTTCCTTGGCTACTCTACCAAATTCAGGACCCCTGCATCGCTTCCTTCCTGTCACATCACCTCATGGTCCCTTTGTAGCATTTACAATAATTTCACTTATTTTTATACTTATCTACTATTTACCTCTCCCAATTGGACTCTGAGCTCTGTAAGAACTGAGGTTTTTCCTCTTCACTATTTCTACCAACCTAGCACAAGATCAGGCACTTGGACACATGATGGATACCTGGATAAATGAGTGGGAAAAAATGGAAGATGCATAGGGAAAAACAAGGACCACTTTTGATTGATAATATCTTGCTCTGTTTCAGAACTGACAGCTTCCTCTGAAACCTTTCCAGCTAAATGCTATGGTTGTAATGAATGACAGATTTGGGAGCTGCAGTTCCTTGAGTCATAGCAAAGAGTTGGGGAGAACAGTCAAGTCTATATTGAAGTTGTTACTTTGTCTCAAATCAGTGCAGACCGTAATATGGACGCAGATATAGCATCTCCCACCTTGCATGGCAGGACTTGAAAAAGTGAGCCCCGGTGAACAGGCAAGTAGGTGTCTCAGGTCGAGGTTTATGAGCATTTTCTCAGAAGACAATACATATGGAATCTCAGAGATGAGTCAAGATGTGTATCAGTAACACTGAAACAGACATATCCTGCCCAGAGGTTGAGTGGATGGGACGAAATTGTTAACATTCCGGAAACTCTAAGAATGAAGGTGAGATTCCAGGTCTAACAAGAACATCTTAGCCGATCATTTTCGCTGGACTCCATGAAATTACATGGCAAATGGTGTGTACAAGTTTCCATATACAATTAACTAGGAAGAGGGATCAGAGGTTTTATCAGATTCCCAAAAGAGTCTATGAACTCCAAAAAAGGTCAAAGACGACTACTCAGAGCTGCTTTTGTGGGGAAGGTTATATAGGTCACAAATCTGTGGAAACCAAAGGTGAAATTGTATCTTCTTGATCATCATGAGCCACCTCTCGCCTTGCCTCGTTTTGTTTAAGGTTGAGCAACATGAGTTGTAAGGAGGGTGGTTTGATGGGGTTCAGTGTTAGCCTGAAACTGGTTAGGGTTACCTGGGTGGAGGCTGCAGCGAGGTGGGAACAAGACTGAGTGTGACATTAGCTCATTGCATTTTTGTTACGTCTTTGCCCGTGTGTCCTGGCTTTTCACACCCCATCTTGCTTTAGGTCTTGAAAGCACATTTCACTCCAAGTTACAGACTCAACCTTCTTAGGACCCTACCCCTAAAGAAGCCAAGAGGAAGTAGATGGCAGTGTTTCACAAAGTGTGGTCCACGGACTAGCTGTGTCAAAATCATCTGGCTTGCTTTTTAGAAATGCAGATCTCTGAGCCCACGCCTTGACCCATGAAATCAGAGTCTTAAAATCTACACTTTTAAGAGGCTGTCTAGGTCATCATTCTGATACACAACATATCTGAACCTTGACCCTCCTATGAGCTCTCAAATGTCCTCCAAGGTCCCGGAATGAACAAGCTCCATCTTTGCTTATGTTTTCTTCCTTCCTATTTATGCCATCCTTCACGATTATCTTATCTCTCATGGCATATTAAAAAAAAAGAAGCCTTTTTTTTTTTTTTGAGACAGTCTCACTCTGTCACCAGGCTAGAGTGCCGTGGCATCCTCTCAGCTCCCTGCATCCTCTGCCTCCCAAGTTCAAGTGAGTCTCCTGCCTCAGCCTTCTGAGTAGCTGGGACTACAGTTGCACACCACCATGCCCCGCTAATTTTTGTATTTTTAGTAGAGACAGAGTTTCACCATGTTGGCCAGATGGTCTCGATCTCTTGACCTCCTGATCTGCCCACCTCAGCCTCCAAAAGTGCTGGGATTACAGGTGTGAGCCACAGTGCCCGGTCATAAGGAATCTTTTTTAGGCATCTCCAGCTTTCATTTGCTTTCTTTTTTATGAATCCAGCATCCAGAAGTCTTGTATTATTCTCTTTTCCATTTATGTGACTCTGGTCTCTTCAATTCAAATATAAGCAATAAACTCCTAGAAGCCTCACTCTCTCCAGTGCCTCATTTATCTCAACAGACAAGGAGAATGTTCAATAAACAGCCCTTCCTCCAGAGGATACCTGACTCTCAAAATGTTTGCTAGCTTGTTTTAGACTCTGCTAAATAGCTCTTACCTTACCAACTTCAAGTGTTGATGGTGGGGCTGTCTTGCCATTTGGAAATCACAGCTTCCTCCTGATATTTCTGTTTTCCCAAGGCTTCCCTTCCTCTGGACATTTCCTTTGGGAGTGGTAGAAAATGGGTTCAGAAGAATTTGAATTACATTCTTCAGTTCAGAGTTCATGCAGAGAGCTGTCTGGCCGCAGTAGTTTGCAAAACGCTCAGAGTTTCACCTACCGATGTTCAACTTTCATCCAACATCTCCAAAGGACACTTTTCTTTGAGGTTCAAAAACTTAAACGGAAGGGTTTTAAGCTCAGCATGTTCCTGAGGACCTGGTCAGGACCCTGAGAAAATGACTGACTCCAGCTTAGACCAAAATATGCACAGGATGGCTGTGCACCTCTTGTGCTGTTCAGCCTCTATTTCCCTCCCACAAGGTCTGACTATCTTCAAGAAGCTTCAGTGAGCATCTGGAATTTTGGAAGCTTGCTAAAATCACATTCCATTCTGAGAAAGTTTGGTCCATTTCTCGGCCTTATGTCAAACATTTCTATATTTTTCTTTCAGGAGTCATCCATAAAGACATGGACAATGAATTCATTTCAGTGCATTTTCAATGATTCAGCAGGCTCCTGAAACCAGTGAGCTTTAAATGCATTCCCAGGGGTACATCTGAGTTTCATATAACCACTCGAAATCTCTTTTCTAGTACATGTGGCATTACCACAGCACAGTCTTAAGGCATGACATAATTTACTTTTGCATTTTCCCTTCATTCTTGAACAGTTCACTGAGCTCCTGGAACTCATAACAGAGATGTCAACTGTGAAAGCTGATGAAGCCCTAGGACGGTGTCGTCTTTCATCAGAGCATTCTTTTAGAAGCCTTAGGAAGCACAATCCTTCTGCAGCCAAAGCGTGTTCTTTTTAAATAAGACAGATCTATGGGCCTTAGAAAAAAAGGATTCGCATTTTAAAAAATTAATAATCTGTACAAGTTGTCTGCTCTGCTTTTCTGCATACTCACACGTCCCTACGTTTTAGAAAGGATATGTCTGCTGCATTTTCATTACTCTGCATCAGCTAAGGTTTTGTAACCTGGGTTGAATTGAGCATTCCTAGCTAGAAAATAGTCAGCTGAGGAAAAGACGGCCATCATCTCTCCCACCTTGTACAACTCAATTAAACCCATGTCGAAAGCAGAATCTGCTTTCACTGTTCAAGGCATAAAATACAAGGCATGATATCAACATTACAGAAGCAGTTTCTATCTTGGAATCGAAGGATATTTTAGAAGGTCTGACAACTTCCTAAAATTGAATCCAAGCATTTGAACGTGTGCACACTTGCATTTTTAGGGAGTGAAGATCCATGGTTCTCACCAGATTTGCAAAGAGGTCTGTGACCCCAGAAAAGCTTGGAAAAAAACAAGTAAATACAATGTTACAGTCAAGATCAAACATTCCCATTTGCAGAACCTAAATACAGGATGCGTCAGCTGTTGAGACAATATTTATTGTGAAGACAAGGAAAGGAAACATCTGAACTCAAGATTACCCCAGTTAATCTAGGGCATATGGCTATCTGAATTCTGGGGAACAATGTGAGGGAAGTCTGCTCTCCTATATATATATATATATATTTTTTTTTTTTTTGATTCATGAAACTTTCACTGATCATTTGGATAGCAGAGTGTCTGCTAAGAACCAGGATTATAAAGATGAACAGGCCTCAGCTCTGTTTTTAACAGGCTCGTAATATCAGCTAAGAGGCAAAGCATTTAATCTCCTTTGCTTCTACAATTGTGGTTTACATATCTTTGCTCTACTCTCAGAAAAATGCAACAAAGCACCTTGGGTTTGGCAGGTAGGGGCTTCCATGTTAATGGGATGGGGTAGAGAGGCTCTGGATTCTTCTGGAAACCCCATGAGAGTTTAGAACATTCAAGCCCTGTCCCTCCCACTGGAAAGCACATTCATCTTGCATATCTGATCACTGAGCCTCCTCCCCAGTCCAGGGAGGAAACAATTTTTGTTTCAAGGCATTAAATTGCTTGGCCGGCTGTGGCCCTGAGTGGGATGAAGGCAGACATGGTTAATGAAATGTGTTGCTGCATTTTTTTGGTGGATTGTTTTGAAAAGTATTTCACTGGAGAACATTAGCACAGCTCAGGCAAAAGTGCTTTGTGGGAAAATTAAATTCCCATATTTCTCAACCGCTTTCTGCAACTGCTTCCCGAATGTGCTCTTTGAAAGGGCATTTGGTGAAGGCCAATGTATTGGAGCTGACTCTGAAGGTCCGTGGACCACACATGAGCTCAGATACAATTGGCTATTGCTTTGTGGTCCTCACCACTCAGGGCCAATTTGACAGACTCACAGCCTCTCCCACAGGCCACCTAGAAATGATTGAGAGGGATGATTCAGTAGAAAGAACAGGAACTCAGGGTGAAGTGGGCTTTCCCTCCCTTGGCTCCTTCCTGATTCTAACCTGTTTGGGTCTGGACAGTCATCAGACTCTGCTACGAGAAACTACCCAGTCCTTGCCGTGAAAGTCAGCAGTCCTGGGCTACTTATTGAAAGGGAATACCTTCTTCTCTGTCGTTATGTGAACCAGGCCCCAACCCCTGACCACAAGTGTCAGGACATAGACCAGGGTACTCAGAATAGTGAGCAGCCAGTCACTGACCATGAGATGATGGGTGAGCTCATAGGATTAGCACTGCCTACAAGATGCCTACGAATTGCCAAATTTAGCTCCAAACCAGCAGCCTCTAGAGGTTCCTGGGCTTTACCTACAGAGACACGTTCACAATCAAAGTTCATTCTTTAAGCGACAAGATGAGATTGGCTCTTCAGGCATTTGGCCCTTATCAGAGGCTTAGGTGTCAAAGATAACAAAATTTGATCTTTGCGTCCCCAACCTTTCCATTTTATTTGATGTCATGAGTGACATCCAGTTCTACCGGTGGTTCCCATTAATTTGTTCTCTGGGAATCCTCTCATCTCATTTATATTCAGTCAACCTCTAAAGCACCCAGCAGAAAGCAGAGTACATAGAGGGGCATTTAATAAAGTCATGTTGACCCTAAGTGGTCCCACAGGTTCATATACTACCTCCTCCTCGTGAAGTCCTGCCTGATCACCCGCTGAAATGAATCACTTCTTTCCCACACCTGACACCCTCGGCACCTAAGATAGCAGTTCACACTGCCTCGGGCATGACTTATTCACCCATATGCTTCCCCACCATTGTTCACGCCCTCCCAGTGGCATGCTAGACACTCGACAACTGGCATGAACTTTTTGGTTAATTATAAAGTCTTTCCAGCCCTGATATTTTGGATTGCTTCTCCCTTTCACGATAATTGCACAGCTATGGTGGACCCTTCTATGGTCCAGACACTGTCTACCTTAAGTCATGTCTACACCTACGCTACAACTCTGTGGAGGGAGATACTATGATTATCCTCCCTTACAGATGTGGAAACTGAAACTCAAAGAGGTTAAGGGACTTCCTCCAAGACCGTTACCTATGCTAGCACCAGAACTTGAACCCTAGCCTATGTAGTAACCCTGTTGGTCTTTATGGTACACTTCTTGTTTATAGATGCCCAAGACAGAGTCTCCATCTGAACAATCCTTCTCACCTTTCAGTTGGAAAACAAGCCCTCATATACAAAAAGGCAGTAACGTGTAGTGCTTCACAACCAGAGGATGCTGAAAGCAAGGAGTGAATGTTTGATGGGAAGCAGAGTGGGCACAGAGTTCCAGTGAATCTCCCTACAAATTATGTATTGACTACAAGTGAAGAAATGGTTACTTTGCATCAGAAAAAACTGTCAAATACAATCTTAACGAAATGATCGAAGCCAACGTCATCAATATTGGAACGAAAGACCATCTCATGGCTCATGATGTGATGTGCTGAGGATACAACGTCATTCTGGTCTTCCTGCCAGAAATGTGTAACTTGAACATGATCATGAGAAAACATTTAAGAACATGCTACAGAAAACTGACCTGTGTTCTACAAAAATTATCAAGTTCAGGAAACACGAAGAAAGAACAAAGGAATTGTTCTGGATTAAAAGAGACTAAAGACTCCAGATTAAAGACAAATCAGTGCAATGTGCGCTTTCAGGCTGCATCCTGAACCAGGGAAAAAAACAGCTATATAAAACATTACTAGGACAATTGATGAAATTTGAATACGGACTGTGAGTTACATGGTATTGTTAGGAAAATGATAAGTCTGTGAGATTATATAGGAGAATAGTCTTAGGAAATGCATATTGCAATATTTAGAGGTATATGGGCACCATATCTCTAACTTACTGGGTCAGGAAATAAAATATGCATATCTACGTAAAATATATAGAAAGAATAATAGAGCAAGGTAAAAACAGGTGGATCTGGGTAAAAGTTACATAGAAGTTTCATGAACAATTCTTATATCTTTTCTAGAATTTCAAAATTATATCAACATTAAAAACTGCAAAATGTTACAGAGTGGCGGTTGCCAGTATGGGTACTGAAATTGTCCCGCCTGGTATAAATCCTGGATCTGCCAAGTCCTGGCTGTGTGACCTTGGGCAAGACACCCAACCTCTCTGTGCCTCTGTTTCCTTGCCTGCAAAATGGAGATAATAGAGCACCTACCTCTTAGGAGTTTCTGAGACCTAAAGAACTAATTGCACGTGGACTGGAACCTGGGGCCTCCTGAGGATTCACTAAGTCTTAGCTAAGATGATCAGTATTTGCAAAGGTCAGTGGTTACTAATTTCTCTGATATTTTCCTGTTTCCCTGTTGTGTATCGTTTCCCAGTCTGTCAGATTCTCTCCAGGGTGCAGCTCTAAAGGCGAGCAAATTGTTATTAGATTTGGAAGCCAGTTCATCAAATACACACAGTCCTCGAAGGGCACGAATGTGTTTAACAAGAATTAATGAAAAATTGGCAGACTGATATTTTTGGCCCAGTCAAAATGTGTGGCGTCTCACTGCTAATTAAGCCTCCTTATTTTTCCTAGAGCAATGCCACCTGTAGGTTTTCCTAATTTGGGCATTTATTTTTCCAAATAGCAGCTGCCTGAAACTTTCAGGAATCTCAGAACAGTAACTGGAATTTAGGCTAAAAGAAGACATGGAATATCCCAAAATGGCAACAGGATAATCAGCCCTTTTAAAAAACAAAAGAGATGGCAGCCGTGTATGGTGGCTTATATCTGTAATCCTAGCATTTTGAGAGGCCGACGTGGGTGGATCATGAAGTGAAGAGTTCAAGACCAGCCTGACCAAGATAGTGAAACCCTGTCTCTACTAAAAATACAAAAATTAGCCTGGCGTGGTGGCATGTGCCTGTAATCCCAGCTACTCAGGAGGCTGAAGCAGAGAATGGCTTAAACCTGGGAGGTGGAGGTTGCAGTGAGCTGAGATCATGCCACTGCACTCCAGCCTGGGCAACAGAGAGAGACTCCATCTCAACAAACAAACAAACAAACAAACAAACAAAATAGATGGTTAGATTTTTGTGAGATGCCACCCATTTATCTAAAACTTCAATTTTATGTCAGATAATTATCATTTAATAAAAATTGATTAATATTTATTAGGTAGACAGCACCACACAGGACACTGTTAGGGACTTGTAGGTAAATAAGATATGGATATTTTTCCAGTTACTGCAGCAGAGGACCTCAATGTCCAGAGTGAAATGACCAGAGACAGAATGAAATGGGAGGAGGTCAAAGCAGTGGTCAGGACCAGATTACAGGGACCTTGGAGGCCACAGGGAGGAATTTGGATTTGATTCTAACGCTACTGGAATCCACTAAAGGTTGTGAACTATTGGAATGCCATTCGTTGATTTTTTTTTTTTTTAATTGAAACCAGGTCTCACTCTGTGGCCTCAGGTGGAGTGCCAGAGGTGTGATCATGACTCACTGCGGCCTCCACCTTCCAGGCTCAGGTAATCCTCCCACCTCAGCCTCCTAAGTAGCAGGAATCACAAGCACATACAACCAGGCTCATGCCCAGTTAACTTTTTTAAAAAAATTGTGTAGAGATGGGTTTTTTCCATGTTCCCCAGGCTGGTCTTGAACTCCTGGACTCAAGGGATCCTCCCACCTTGGCCTCCCAAAGTGCTGAATTACAGGCATACACCACTGTACCTGGCCTGATTTATATTTAAAAAAAAATTCTACAGTTACACGAATCAAGTTCAAAGCAGGAAGTCCAGAGACAAAGCAGCTGTTCTTCAGGCAGAGATGGTGTTCCTAGTCAAGGGAGGAAGCGGCAGGAAGAAAGAGACATATTTTGGAGGTGCAGCCATCAGGACTTGCCAATGCAGTTGGATGGGGCTGGAGCAAGGGGTGGCAAGGGAAAAGCAGGAGCCAGGGATGACTCCTCGTTTTCAAAGAAAGGTTGGCTTTGAACATGTGGCAGGGGGAAGAAGGATATTACAGGCAACGTGTGAGCAGAAACATGAGGTGAGAAAATGGAGCCCATGTCCAGGGAGACAGGAGTCACTGGAATCTTTCTGGAGAATGAGGTGCAGAAAAGAAAGGTGTGGGAGATATGGTTGGAGCCAGAATAGGAAGCGCCAGACCAAAGAAAATGAATTTCTTTCCGCAGGCAGTATGGAACCACCACAGGATTCTAAACAGATTAGAAAACTCCCAGAGGGCCCTGGATTGTTAGAACCAGTCCACCACCTTCTTAATGACCCATTCTGGTACTCAATGACTTAAAGAGTATTTTGCATCTAGCATAAATCTCTCTATTGGTTCCGTGGAAAACACACACGCCCACACATTGCCTACCTCACTGATTTTTAAAACGATCTCGATTCCCTTTGAAGGCTGCTGGTGGGCCGACGTATTTACCAGACTATTGGCAATTTCACGCATTCAAATTGCAATCTCCAACTTCTGCAAATAAAAGAGCTTTATGTTCCCCAGTTGTGAAGTTTGCTTGCAATTTCTATGCAGAGCGTTTCGTCTGTGCTGGCATTCAGAGGCTCTGCGAACACATCTGCTTGCTGCCGCATTTGAGAATTCCCAGGAAAAAGAAGATTTTGTTGTGAAAGGCCTGGCGGCCCCATCTCTTTCCAAAGGATGCATAACAAATGCTGTGTTGGAGTGAAATTGTCACAACAGAGACACCCAACCCTGGCAGTGAGGCCACCTATTTTGAGAAGTCCAGCACCAGAGACAGCCCACAATGATGCGCTATGTTGGTTTGGACATGAGGGACTGTGTTTCAGATGTTCCATTGAGACCCATCAGTGTTATCCTGTCGCTGAGATGACCTTTCTGGAGCTTCTGTGAACCATTCTGCAGCTCAGTAAATATGTGAGGTGAATATGAAAGTCTTTTTTAACGGTGGAGAGAAATTCAAGATGACATGCTGCTGTCATCCTTGTTTTTTTTTTTTTGTTTTTTTTTTTTATTTGCGGGGGATCTGAAAATATTATTTTGTTCCTCTTTCTGATTCACTAGATCTCAACCCCTGGTAGAACATCAGAATCACATTTAAATTTTTTAAATTATACTTTAAGTTCTGAGGTACATGTGCAGAATGTGCAGGTTTGTTACATAGGTATACATGTGCCATGGTGGTTTGCTATGTATCCATCAACCCGTCATCTACATTAGGTATTTCTCCTGAAGCTATCCCTCCCCTACCCCCCACCCCCCTGCTATCCTTCCCATAGCCCTCCACCCCCCGACAGGCCCCAGTGTATGATGTTCCCCTCAATGATAGACTGGATAAAGAAAATGTGGTACATATACACCACGGAATACTATACAGCCATAAAAAGGATGAGTTCATGTCCTTTGCAGGGACATGGATGAAGCTGGAAACCATCATTCTCAGCAAACTGACACAAGAACAGAAAACCAAATACCGCGTATTCTCAGATAAGTGGGTATGGAATAATGGACGCAGGGAGGGGAACATCATACACTGGGGCTGTCATCCTTGATCGAGTTGCAGGTCCAGCCTTTTCTGCTGGACCACAAGAAGAGAAAAGGAATATAATGGGGGTTTAAGAGCAAGCAAAGTTTTGCATTCAGATAGATCTGGATCTGAGTCTAGCCTCTACCACTTCTTAGCTTTGAGACACTGACCCTGACCTCTCTAAGTCTTGGTTTCCTTACCTGCACAA
Organism: Alouatta palliata; assembly: GCA_004027835.1. NCBI lineage: Eukaryota > Metazoa > Chordata > Mammalia > Primates > Atelidae > Alouatta > Alouatta palliata. Next base: position 119,655 of record PVKV010000871.1, on the reverse strand, counting down.
TGGCATAATAAAAATTACTTTGTGAAGTCATTAGGATCATTCAGTAAGAGGATGATATAAAGCTTTATCTTATAATAAGTTCCCAATAAGACACTTAAAAATCCCCTTATAACCATGATGAAGGCAATTTTCTCCATTAAGACAATGGGCCTGACGGGGCTGTAGAGATTTAGAGAAGATGGATGTATCGGTTGGGTAAAATAATCAGGAAGGCATCGTGGAGACCAGAATCCAGCCACAGGAATTGTGTCAACAGGGCTTTGCGCTTCTCCCTGTAGAGTCTGACACAGTGTATTCTAAGTGAGACATGACTGACTCTGAAAGACAGAGGCCTTCCTCACTCTTTTTTTGTAGTGGTTCTGTTAATAGTACTTAGCATAGTAGATTAATAAATATTGGATGGATGAATGGATGGATGGATGAATGGATGGATGGATGGATGGATGGGTGACTGGATGAATAGAAAGATACAGGGAATAACATCCTAGTGAAGAGAAAAAGTAGTGCAAATGTATGGAGGTGAGGATCAGGTGAGACATGACCACGTGGCTAATAAACTTTTTATGCTTGCATCAGGCGATGTACACTAGGGAACTCCAGCAAAGTAAATGCCTAGATATTAAGAGTAAATACTGATATGTTTAACTTTTCCCATCTATGAAGGGGTAGTGTTTGTGCTTTTTACAAGCCATTTAAAGTAAATAAACCACCTTAAAGTGATCCTTTAATAATGTCATTGCTGCCCTAAATTCAAAGATATTGGGTAAGTCACTTCACTTTTCTGGGCCAAAGTTTCTTGTGCACAAAATTAGGTGGTTTGACCTACTTCTGAGTTCCATCTGTGAAATCTTAAACTTGTGAAAGAAAGTTATCATCTAGATCATCATCACCTCATATTATCTCCCCTTTACTCTGGCATGTTGATTTTTCAAAACCTAATTTAATTTTAACACTTCCCAGAGACATATGAAATCTACTACATGAGATAGTGGGATATTATGAAATGAAATAATGAATAGAATGTGAATTCCAAAAGGGTTGGGAATCATAGGTCTGGAAAAAAAAAATGATGGCTTAGCTTTTTCAAGTGGAAAATGAGGTTAATAAAGATAAATTACAAGGATAATTGCCTAGTTCTAATCAGTGGCAAATTACGGGCAAGTGGGTAACTGGGAAGTTAGTCCCAGAAAAAGTCATTCGCACTGTGATATTAGATACAGGTATGAAAATGTAACCTTGAATAAAAACACTTTAGCTCCCATGGGCTATTTCTTTCCACATCTGTACATGTAAATACATTCTGTTGGTTATGTGGAGTTTGCACAGCTCTGTGTGTGCCTGTACCTATGCCAAAAAGAGATTGCACTACTTGTAGAAGAGGGGAGTGGGCTCTCAGGGTATCCACTTAAACCTGATCTTGCAACATGTACTGTGGTCCTCTTACAGTAGGATTTGCCAGAGATTTCTATGATAACTTTCTACTGAAAGCTGTTCAAATTGAAAACCATAAGATTTCCACTCCTTCCATGTTACCCAGACTCATCCCTCTGATGTACTTGATCTGGCCTTGTCTTCGTTGACCTCATTGTCTACCATCTTTGGCTCCATTCCCTATGTCCTGGTGACATGAGATTCCTCTTGGCTTTTATGTTTGGACTCTTAAGTTTAAACAAAACACTTTTATGCCTCTAGGCCTTTTGGCACAGGATGGGCCTTTTCTCAAAGCTCCGTTCCAGAGGCTTCTTGCCACCCTACCCAGTTCTTCTCAATCACTGCATCCTCATTCTTGTAATGACATGGCGTTATTCTTCCATACTTTTGTTTGTTTAAAAGTAAATTTTTATTACAATATAATCCACCTACTGTAAAATTCACTCTTTTAAGGCATTACAAGCTCAGTGGTTTCTGGTATATTCACATGATTGTGCAATCACCATCATTATTTAATTCCAGAATATTTTTATTACCCCCCAAAAATTTCAGGACCCATTAGCAGTCATTCCCCATTCTCACTTCTCCTAAGTCCCTGGAAACCACCTCCCTACTTTGTGTATCTATGAATCTGTCAATTATGGGTATTTTATATAAGTGGAATCATGATATGTGGCCTTTTGCATCTGGCTTTTTCACTCAGCATAATGTTTTCAAGGTTCATCAATGCTGTATGAGAATTTTACTCCTTTATATAGCTGAATTAATGCCATTCTATGGATATACAATATTTTGTTTATTCATTCATCAGTTGATGGACAACTGTTTTTTTTTCCCTCTTTTGGGCTGTTATGAACAATGCTGCTATAAACATTCATATTCAAGTTTTGTATGACATTCACTTCTTTTATTCACTTGTTCTTTATTTGTCTCCAGAACCACAGAAGAAATGTTCCTAAGGGCAAGTTCCTTGTCTCATTCACCTGTGTTTTACCCAAAAGCCGAAGCACAGTGCCTGGCAACCTAACATTTTATAAATGAACACATGCAGAACTAAACAGTGAAGCAGAGCGTGTTACAGAACATATTCCTAAAATCAACTTCACCCTTTCAATAAATAACAGTTACATATAATACATCTAATACTTAACAAAATATACACAATTTAATCATATAGTTTGATGAGTTTTGACAAATTTAGATGCCTGTATAACCACCACTAGAATCAGGATATAAAACATTAATATCACCTTAAAATATTTCCTCAGATCCTTCCTAGTTTATATCCAGCCTCCCATCCCAGCCTAGGCAAACCCTAACCTGCTTTCTACCACTATAGACTAAATTTGTCTTTGTTAGAATTTCATATAAATGGGATAATGTAGTATGTTCTCTTTTGTGTTTGGAGTCTTTCTCTTAGCATATTTTTAAAGACTTATCCCTATTGTTGCCTACATCAACAGTATGTTCCTTTTTACTATTGATAGTATTCCCTTGAAAGTGTATACCATAATTTGTTTACCGTTCACCTGGTAATGAATATTAGAGTTGTTTCCAATTTATGGCTTCTGTGAATAAGACTGCTGTGAACATGTACAAGTCATTGTGTGGACATATGTTTTTTATATTTTGGGGGTATATACTGCAAGTGGAATTGCTGTGCCTAATGGCAAATGCCATTTAACCTTATGCAAGCTGCCCAACGTCTGCGCAGGTAGTTATACCATTTAACATTCCCACCAGCAATGTATTAACTTTCCAGTAGCTCCACAACTGCATCAAAATTTATATTCCAGTCTTTAGACCTTAGTCATCTGCGTGGGTATGTATTGGCATCCGTTTGTGGTTTTCATTTGAAATTGTTGATGGCTTAATGATATTGGGCATCTTTTCATGTGCTTTCTGGACAGGTAAAATGTCTGTTTCTTCTCTGGTGAAGTAATCTGTTGAAATCTTTTGCCCGTTCTGTTTTCAGTTGTAAGAGTTCTTTATGTTACTTTTCTTGTACTCACTTTGTTTATTTGTGTTTTTCAAATGATTTGTCTATTTCAATTATATTGTTAAATTTATTGGTAAGAAGCGGTCCATAATATTTCCCTAACATCCCTTTAATGTCTGCAGGGTCTCTAGTGATGTCTCAAATTTCATTCCTAATATCGGTAATTTGTGTCTTCTCCCTTTGTTACTTGATAAATCTAGCTAAAGATTTATTAACTTGATTTTTTAAAGTTTGATTTAATTGATTTTTCTCTATTGCTTGTCCATTTTCTATTATTGATGTCTGCTGTTATCTTTAATTTCCTTCTATGCATTTTGGGTTTAATTTGCTCTTATTTATTTAGATTCTTAGGAAAATATTTAGATCATTGATTTTAAGCCTTTCATTTTTCTTTTTATAGTATTTTTATAGCATTCAAAGCCATAAATCCCTACATTTTTTATGTGTTATGTTTTTCATTTTTATTTTGTTCAAAATATTTCTCTAATTTCACACATGATTTTTTTCCCATGGATTATTTAGAAGTATGTTGCTTAATTTCTAATTATCTGAGAATTTTCCAGATATTTTTCTGTTATTCGTTTCTAATTTAATTCCATGGTGATGAACAAACATAGTCTGTATGATTTTAAATTTTTTCAACTTATTGAAAGCCTTGTTTGGGGGGCCCAGAATATGGTTATCTTGGTGGATATTACATATGGACATGAGATGAAAGTTTACTCTGTTATTGGGTCTATTGAAATAGTCTATAAATGTTACTTAGGTCACATTGGTTAAGAATATTGTTCATGTTTCCTGTATATTTACTGCTTTTCTGTCCACTTCTTCTGTTGATTATTGAGAGAAGAGTGCCACAGTTGCTCACCACTTGTGAATATGTGACCCTCTGCTTTCAGTTCTGTCAGTTTTTGTTTCACAAAGATTGATGTTGAAGCTCTGTCATTTAGGGTTGTTATGGCTTCTTGATGAATTGACCCCTATATCCTTGAGCAGCATTTATCTTTATCCCTGTTAATATTCCTTTTTCAGAATCCTATTTTGTTAATGTCAATATAGCTACTTCAGCTTTCTTATGATTTATTGCTTACATGGCATAATTTTTACCTGCCTTTGACATTTGATCTATTTGTGTTTTCATATCTGAAGTAGGTTTCTTGTACATAACGCGTAACTGGAGATTGCTTTCTTAAAAAATTTAGCCTAACAGTCTCTGCCATTTAAATGTAATGTTTGGATCACTTACATTTGATGTATTTATTATATGCGTGTGCTTAAGTCTACCGTTTTGCTATGTGTTTTCTGTTTGCTTCATCTGTTTTTGTTCCTTTTTTCTCCCTTCTTTCAGATTATTTGGGTATTTTTGAGGGTTATATCTTTTTCTCCATCTTCATTATTGATCTATTAGGTATACAGTGAGTCCTCTCTTAATGTCATCAATGAGTTCTTGGAAACTGCAATTTTAAGTGAACCGACACACAGCAGATCCCTGAATAACATTGTTTCATTATAGCATTAATGAGAAAAAACAATTGGTTTTGCTATATACCATTTCACTTAAAGTCACAGTTTCCAAGAAGCTATCAATGACATAACATGAGGATTTATTGCACTTTTTTTTTTCGGGGACTTCTCTGTGATGTACATTATTTATCTCTGGGTTATCACAGCCTAACTTTAAATTATGCATTATCACTTAATATACCAATATTAGAATGTTGTAACAAAATTCTTTTTTCCCCTTTTCCATCTTTTGTGCTACTGTTATCATGGATTTTATTTCTGCATATGTTATCAATCTCCTGATACCTTTTAAACAGGTAATTATCTTTTAAATAAATTTAAAATGAGAAACAATTTATTTTATATTTACCTACTTACTTCCTGTGTTCTTCGTTTATTGACATAGATTCTTACAATGAAGAATTTCCTTTAACATATATTGTAGTATAAGCCTTTCAGTGACAAATTCTCTCAAGTTTTATATGTCTAGAAAAGTATTTTGCCTTCATTTTTGAAATGTTTTTGCTGGCTCTAGAATTCTATGTTAACTGTTTTTCTTTTTGCTCTTTAAAAATATCACTTCATATTCTTCTGTGCTGCATAGTTTTTGACAAGGAGATTCTTGTCATTTATATCTTTGTTTCCCTGAATTTAATGTGTGGTTTTTTTCTTTTCTGCTTTTAAGATTTTTCCCTTTGATATTGGTTTTCTGTGATTTAATTAGTGTACCTTGGTATGGTTTTCTTTGTGTTTTTGCTGCTTGGAATTCCTTGAGTTTTTTAGACTGTGATGAATAGTATCACCAAATTTGGAGAATTTTTAGCCCTATTTCTTTAAATATTTTTTCTCTTTCTTTTTCCCAAACTTTCACAACATGTACATGAGATCACTCGATATTATCATGTGATTCAATGAGATTCTGCCCATGTTTCCTTCTGTGCTTCATTTGGATAGTTTCCGTGGGCATATCTTCAAGTTCTCTAACTTTTCACTCTTCAGTATTTAATTTGCTGGATTTAGTCCCATCCAGTTAAGTTTTAATTTCAGATATTATACTTTGCATGTCTAGAATCTTCTTTGGTTCTTCTTATATCTCCAATATCTTTTATCATTTTGTTCAGATTTTTCCTTTGATTATTTGGAAATAGTTAAAAACATCTTTTAAAATTTTTGCTAATTGCTTTATCTCTGTACTGTCTGGGCCTTTTTTTTTTTTCTGGTTATGGGTCCTGTTTTCCTACTTTTTGGCTCTCTGTCAGGTAATTTTTGTTAAATGTTGGCTGGCAATTGTTAATTTTACATTTGGGGTTTCAATTTTGTTTTCCTTTAGGGAGTGTTTGGCTCTGTTCTGGAGGGTGGCAGTTAACTTACTTGCATGCCACTTTCTTAGGGTGGTTCCAGAGGAGGCTTTACCCTACTCAAATTCTGCTAGGTGTGGCCTTTGTAGGGTTTCTAGTGAATGAATTGAGTGATTACTGAATCACCAGGGATAACTCTGGCTGGATTCAAACAGTTCCCAAGCTATGTGAGTTCTGGGAACCATTCAGCTCACTGCTCACAGGTAGAACTTTGCCTGCCTCATGGAGATTCATTCTACACATGGATGTCTTTGTGTTCAACAAAGACCCAAGGAGGGCTCTATGCTGATTCCAGAGCTCTTTTTCTGCAGAGCCCTGTTCTGTGCTGAACTCAGCCCTTGGATTCTCTGAACTCACATACTGCTGTCTTTTCAACTCAGCAAATTCCCTGAACTCCACTTGGAATCCTCCTCCCTTCTCCACAGCCTGCAATAAGTTCTGGGCAGAACATCAGGGCAGCCGTAAGTCTTGCCTTATTTGTTTTCCTTCTCTCAGGGATCACAGATCTGATTCAATGTCTGAAAACTGTTGTTTTATATATTTTGTCCAATTTTATAGTTATTGAAGGCAGGAGGATTAACCTGCTCTCTGTTTTTCTATTATGATTTGAAGCAGAAGGTCTTTATAGAACACATTTTTAAACAGAGTCAAATCTGATTATTTTATCCATAACCCTGACTGATTCATAATTTATTTCAACTGTAACTTATGTGTAGACTTGGTCAGAATATTTTGTTATTATTGTTGTTGTTATTATTAAGGTCATAAAAGAATAACAATGCTCAATTATCAGATGTTTATTGTTTATTGATTGTGGTGGTAAACTTTTTACAACTATTCTTGTGTTATCTCTATTATAAAGTTGGGAAAACTGAGGCTATAGGGTAGTAAGGACAGAGTCAGGATTCAAATTTAAATACTATTGTTTTGTAAGCCATACCCATGTGTCTTAAACATCCCAAATCTTTGGTAGAATGAGGAGACAGAGAAGCATAATACGTGATTACTGCAGACCAAAGCGCTTCACCAGTGTTTTCCAAATCGGGACAGGATGAAAGAGATATAGGTTCCTTACAATGTCTGAGCCCTAATTCCTGAGGGCTTCTATTTAGAATCTGTATTTTATTTAGGTTCTCAAAGGATTCTTACACACTAACAGATTTGAGAATCACAACTCTGACTGAAATGGGGATTTAATATATTTCCTCATGTTAAGCTTATCTCTAACTGCTCCCAAATGATCACAGGAATTGTATTTCTCTACCCTACACACCTGCAGCCCCCTACTGCTCCATAATTCCAGCATCCACTCTGTGAATCCTGAGACCTCCTGCATCCTCCATCCTACCAAATCAAAAAGTAGAGAAGGACTTACAGCCATAAAATCTGTTCCACAATGAACAACAAAAGCAGCCATGACTCAGTATTTCCTGGAAGTTGCTTATACCTGTCCTCTGTATTTGCATTTCAATATAGTGACTTTTAGGAAAACCGCAACAGTCCATGGACTTTCCTTTAGCCACTGGTACAGTCTGCCTGGGATCCTGAAACTTTCAGCTACCAAGTCATGCTGATGGCGAAACATCATGTTTTAAACTTTGGGTTGAGTCACTCAGCTCTATAGGCCTCCAGGTCCATGAGTTTCAGACTTATGAGTTAGACATCTAGAGTCTCTTCCAGCTCTAACATTTTATTATTTAAGATATTAGTTTTTTAGTTAACAAGAACGTTGTCTGTTTTTGTTTTTATGTATTTATTTATTTTTGCTTTAAGGTATTTTTGAAAGTTCATTTTAAAAAATCCTATTCTCTGGAATTAACACTAAAAATCACAAAAATATACAGTAGCATTTCCTGGCAGCCCCAAGTTGCAGAAATGTACCACAAAGCACCATTTCCACTTCTTAAATGCTCATCTAGGCTCTTTGAAGTGTGTATCGTGGCTTACAAAATTTGGTTTGTCAAGGTGAAGAAGATTTATTGATTGAGGTGTAGCCAAACAATCAAAGGAAATGCTGAGTATTCGTCTTTTTAAAAACTCTGTCTCAAAGTCAGAGCCAACCAGAACATTTCCTATTGAGAATGGTCGAGCAAGGGGAAAAGAGATTGTTATCTGTGCTAAGAAGTCACTTTGCCCGGTCTCCTTTATATCCAAATGGGAGTGTTTGGGTTATAAAATATTGATAATTGTTGAATAGCTCTTATTTAAAGTATAGCATGGAGGGTATTTAATTACAGAAGGGCATGCAGTATTTTTAAGCTTGAGTCTGAATTTAATTACCAAGGAAGTGAAAGACAGTAATAGAATTTGCTGTTTATAATTTTATCCCTGGGCTCACTACGGCAGCCCCAGCCAGCTGTGCAGTTATTTGCATTTGTTTGATCAGAAAATGATCATTGTGTACTATAAAAGCATCATTCATTTCCTATTACCATTGATCCCCGGAGAGTTTCACTCAGAACCTGCCAGGAATTTCAAATGGCAGGTGGAGGGGCTATGTTTTTCCATGATTAATCATATAGTCTGAATTTAGTGATTACAACTTATTAAAGAGAGCATATTTCCTACTAATAAATGCTTAGTGCCAGAATTCAATACTCAGAAGTTACAGAAGCCTTAGAGAGAAAGTGGACACCCAATTCCAAAAGAGAGATTTCACCCATGGGCTTCCCTAGGGAAATGAACTCTTCCTGGGCTCTCTTTTGCTTATATTAGAATACAACCTATCAGGGGCTAGTTTGCCTCAACAGTATACATTTCACATTCTATTCACTCTAAGGGTTTTATAGCTAAATATGATTGCGAAGGCTCAGGACTTAATTTTTGAAGCTCAACTTATCTACTGTTTGCTTAATCCTAACAAACTTGGTAGAGGCTGTCTGAAAAACTTGGTCTAAAAACCAATTATAGGACATGGTGACACGTTTCTGTACTCCCAACTACTCAGGAGATTGAGGCAGGAGCATGGCTTGAGCCTAGGAGTTTGCGTTCAGCCTGGGCAATATTGCAAGACCCTGTCTGGAATGAATGAATGAATGAATGAATGAAGTAAATAAATAAAACCAAGTATGGAAGGAACAATGACATGGCATTCTCTAACCAGTTGCATTTGCCCACAGAAAATGGTATGGTGTCCCAAGAGAAGTCCTATTCACACTTGAATTCTAAAGTCATGCTTGAATACTAAATTTCCATCCCTATAACTTGAGTCTCTTTGCCCTTCTTTGCTCCTTTGATAGTGCCTAAACTATCTCCAGGAGTCAGTTTCATCCTCTTCTAATCCATTCTGTAGGCAGCCTCTTGATTGCAAGTTTGATAGTAATGTGACATCTAAAGTCAGATGTTCCCAGTCTCCTACCTAAAGGAAAGGCTTCCAGGAACAGAAAGGACTATGTTATGCTGTGGGCATAAATGGTCCCCAAATCTAGTGACTTATAAAAACAAAGATTTATTTCTCATTCACCCTCTCTGTCAGTTTTAAGCCTTGGCAGGGAGAGATGAGTTGATGCCTTTTCAACTTCTTACTCGGGAATCAAGACGAGCCATCACTATCTTGTCCGGCAGCCAATGAGTGTGGTGGTGGCAGAAACATAGCAAATAGCAAAATCTCATGTGTATTAATTTGTTTTCATATACTATAAAAAGCTGCCCAAGTCTGGGTAATTTATAAAGGAAAGAAATTTAATTCAGCATGGCTGGGGAGGCCTCAGGAAACTTACAATCATGGCAGAAGGCAAAGAGGAAGCAAGACACCTTCTTTACAAGGCAGCAGGAAGGAGAAGTGCTGAGCAAAGGGGGAAGAGCCCCTCATATAATAAAACCATCAGATCTCATGAGAACTTACAAGAACCGCATGAAGAAAATGGCCTCCATGATTCCATTACCTCTACCTGGTCTCTCCCTTAACACACAGGGATTACAGGGATTACAATTTGGGAACCTAAAACCTAACCATATAACCATGCTAGCTCTTAATGGCTTTGGCTAAGAAGTACTTCTACTTGCATTTTGCATGGCCAAATCAAGCTACATGGCCATGCCTGGTGGATGAGCAGGGAGGTGGAATCTGATCATGGGACCAGGAGGAAAGACCTGAAAACACTGGTGAACAGTATGAGTAACTACATAGGCTAACGTTCTGGTCACCAAATCATTTGCCTTCTTTCTTACACGAAATACCCTCTCCCCTTGGGAAAGTTTCACTGAGGCATGACACTAAGCTCGAAGTCCAAGATCTCTGGGGTCATCTCTATGTCAGATCTGGATTCAAAACTAGACCATTCCAGCCCATTCTTTGTGCCAAGAGCCACATCCACTGTTCATTTCAAGATAAAATCTGCCTATTTGCTCTGTTTCTCTGCTTTCTCACTCCCTTTATTCTCGACTTAATCTGCTGCATCTTGAACCAATCAAGTGTTAGTGGGAGAATCACATTCTTATTTTCTTTTCCCTGAGATATTTGGCCCAATTGATAGGATTTGCTGGACCACATACTGGCAGGATCTTTATTAGAGATTCTTTAATCCATTCAAAGGTTTTTAGCAAAGGAAATGATGGCTATACTTTTCATTTGACCCTTGCCCCAGATTGAGCTTTAATTGAGTTTTATTGCTCTATGACTTTATGGACTCTTAGTATCTAGAGTGGAGAAGCAGATGCTTCTTCTAACCTTTCAAGTACTTGGATTCATGAGGCCCTCTGTTTCTTTCCTTTTCTATTTGCAAACCGGCCAGCTCTTTTCTGAGTTTATCTCATACCGATGATACTTTGCCAAATGCAGCCCACAGCAACCTGTGCACCCTAATTGCATTCTGTTTTCCAACCTGCTCGCGTATGTTCATTAGGGATGTGATGTGCCTCCCACTGTAACCACAGGCAACAATTTGCCAAATGTTTACTGCTCTGTGACACAGATCACTGCCTCCCCAGCCCCTGACTACAATTTCCTGGATGCTCACTGCTGTTTGTGGAATTAGTGCCACATATTGTAGACGTGGGTTATGGCAGCTCCTAACTGAGGTTCCAATTTCTGTATTAGTGAGGATGAGCTACATGTGCAGCAGTAACAAGTGTCCTTAAAATCCCAATGTCTTAAAACTGCAAATACTTATTTCTTGCTTATACCACATGTCCATTTCTGGTCAGCAGAAATCTCTGCCCCACAAAGCCCTTACTCAGGGAACCTTGCTCATGAAACCTCCATCATCTGAAATGGCTCCAGTACTCATGCAAAGGAAGGCAAGGTGATAAATGTTACCTTGTCTGTGAAAGCCTTCCTTCTAGAGAGGCCCATGTGTCACTTCTAATCACTTTTCTTCAGTCAAAATAAGACATAATGACCTTATCTGGCTTTAAGGGTGTGTGGAGTATCATTCTACCAGGTTTCTGAAAAGGGGAAAGGACTTGAAACATTTATCTCAACTCATACTATTGTTATTACTCCCTAATCCTCTCTTATGGGCTTCATGTTTTAAAAGATTTTTACCAGCAAAACCACATTTATTATGTAATGATTTGTCCACTGAAAATGTTCTAAGACTTACAGCTACAAATACAGATGTTCTTTAAATGATAACTTGATACCAAATATCAAAACTAGTTAACCTTATAGAAAATTAATGATTTCTATTAGGCTGTATACATTTATGAAAATAGCATAGGAACCGACATGATTACTTTTGCGACCCTGAAGATACAGATGCCATGGGAAGGCAACCATTATTTGGTCTTTATCCAGTAACTTCCATGCACAGAATTTTCTCAGAAAAGGGAATTAGCTGAAAAGGGAGGAAAGAGGACTTGCAAAGCCATCTTAATGTGCTTTATAATTTCAGTGGGCCCAATTTATGACCCCCACTACCTCCACTGGCTCACATGGACATGTTCTTCTGTGTGTTTGCCTTCTCTGCTTCTCTCTCTCTCACCTCAGATATTCTTATGTGGAGATTAAAAACAACAGCCACCATCACTCTGAGCATTAAAGCCAGATGGACTCCACTGAAGCAGAGTAGAGTTGCAGTCATCTAAATTACTTTGTATTTGACACTAACTTGAAAATGCTGCCACCTGACTACAGTATGCCTGCTTCCACACATTTCCAGATTTGCTTTATTCCGTGTTTAGACTATTTCTGAGAAAATACCCAGGTCAGTCACTCAGATAGTGGTCATTTGACATGACCTTTGAACGTCACTGGACACAGCTAATCTGTTATAAGACACTGTAAAGCATACCAACATGTGCATGATAGAAATTACAGAAAAATAGGAGAGAGAGCGAGAGGAAAAAAAACAGTCAAAAGAATATTCAAAAAATGGTCAACACTTTCCATATTTGGTAAAATACACAAATCTACATATTTAAGAATCTCAAGGAACTTCTTAATATCAATACCACAAGAGGATTTCAATAAAAGATCTAAGTAGGTAGAAGAAAGAATCAGCAAACTTGAAGTGGATCTCCCATTTGAGAATCCAAGAGAAATAAGAATAAGGAAAAATTAGAAAAGCCTAAAAAAAATTAAAAGACACCATCAAGCCTACCAACTTTTGAAACACTTTCATCAGGTGGCTTGAGACAACCCTCTGTCTTAAGAGGTGTCCTCTGACCACCCCATCTACTTCTTCTCCGTCTCCTTTGCTGATTTCTCTGAATCCCCCTCTCCTCTTAGTGGTGGGATCCCTGGGGTTCCAGTCCAGAGGACTCTGGTCAATCTATGCCCACTCCACAGGTAAATGCACTTGTCTGTCCTGGCTTGAGAAATCATCTCCACATTGAGAACTCCTGCATCTCTGTCTCAAGCCCAGACTTCTCCTGTGAATTCCAGATTCCATCAAACTGCTGAATTGACATCTCCCCTTGAGTGTCTCATGGTCATCTCAGACCACAAAGTCAATACTGAAATTCTGGTTTCATCTCTCATATCCATCCCCCACCACCGAGTTCCCACCACCAACACATCTAAGGAAAAGAGAACTCTATCCTTCTCGTAACTCAGGCCAAACACCAGAAAGCCATTCCTGCTGTGTCTCTTCCTTTCCCATGCCACATGTAACCTATCTGGAAATTTTATTAGCTCTGTCTTCTTCAAAATATTAAAATATCCAGAATCCAAACTCCTTATTACCTCCACCTCCACAACCTGATCAAGCCACCAACTCTCACTTGGGTGATGGCACTGGCTTCCAAATAGGTCTCCTGTCCCCATCCTTGCCCTCGACATTCCATTCTAGCAATACAATATCCGGGATGGCCCTTTGAAAGTGAACTTGGATCAAGTCATGCCTCTGCTCAAAACCCTCCAATAGTCCCCTGTTCCACTGAAGATAAAATTCTAAATCCCTCCCCTGGCCCACACAACTCTGTGTGTTCATGCTCCCCTGCTACCTCTCTCACCTCTCCTCTTTCCACTTCCTGCCTCCTTCCTTGTGCTTGGGTTACACTGGACACCTGAATGCCCCTCAACCTTGCTAATCACTCTGCCACCTCAGGACTTCACACTTATTCCAATTTCTGCACAGCTCCCTTCTTTGCTTTTCTTAGGTTTCCGCTCATCCATAAGCTTGTGACATTCTCAGTATGATTTTTTCTGATGATCCCACATATAACAGTAATCACCTCTTCCCCTGCACTGCTCCCCGTCCCGCCCTCCATCCTGCTTTATTGCCTCTGGAGCACTCATGGTACATAGTTATTGTTGATTTGTTTGTCATGGATCTCCTCCTATCCAACGTCAGCTCCATGCGAGCAAGCTCTTTGACTGTTTGGTTCAATACCCCCAGCTCCTAGAACGGTGCCAGTTAGTGCTTAGTAAACACTTATGCAATGACTGGAGAAGTGTGTTGGCTCAAGTTAATAGGTGTGCCTCAAAGAATTATTTTAAAAGATAAAATATTAATGTTTCCAAAGGATGATCTTCTTTTCATAAGTTAGACTGGCTTTAAGGTTACACATAATACAATGTGACTGTCACTGACTTGTATTTCAGTGTGTTCTCTCTAACAATAGAGAAAGGTTAGAATTATAGCCAGCAGGTTGGAAACCCCTGTCCACTCACCTCCTGAGCTCCGACCCTGGACCCTGCTTATCAGTCCCCGACACGCTGTCTCTTCCCATCATTTCTGAAGCCCCTACCTGGAATGCCCAACCCACCTCATTTGCTCTGGTGAATTGCCTCTCATTCCCCTAGCTGTCCTCAGTCTCTGCCTTGTCTGTTCTCCCTGGGAGATAAGTTTCTGTCTCTATTCTTCTATTAGACCAATAACGTGTGAGCTTGCCTTTCTCAATGCCTAGAGTCTAATTCTTTAAGAGTTGTGTTTTATTCATGCTTTATTCTCCAAAGCCTCTTTTTTAAAAAATATATTTTTTATTGTACTTTAGGTTCTGGGGTACATGTGCAGATCATGCAGAATTGTTGCATAGGTACATACAGGGCAATGTGCTTTGCTGCCTCCTTCCCCCCATCACCTGTATCTGGCATTTCTTCCCAACCTCCCTACCCCGTGCTGCCCCTCCCCTAGTCCCTCCCAACAGACCCCAGTGTGTGATGCTCCCCTCCCTGTGTCCATGTGTTTTCATTGTTCAACACCTGCCTATGAGTGAGAACAGGAAGTGTTTGATTTTCTGTTCTTGTGTCAGTTTGCTGAGAACGATGGTTTCCAGATTCATCCATGTCCCTACAAAGGACATGAACTCATCGTTTTTTATGGCTGCATAGTGTTCCATGGTGTATATGTGCCACATTTCCCCTGTCCAGTCTATCATCAGTGGGCATCTGGGTTGGTTCCAGGTCTTTCCTATTGTAAACAGTGCCGCAATGAACATTCATGTGTATGTGTCTTTATGATAGAACGATGTATAATCCTTTGGATATATACCAAGTAATGGGATTGCTGGGTCAAATGGAATTTCAATTTCTAGGTCCTTGAGGAATCGCCACACTGTCTTCCACAGTGGTTGAACTAATTTACACTCCCACCAACAGTGTAAAAGTGTTCCTATTTCTCCACATCCTCTCCAGCATCTGTTGTCTCCAGATTTTTTTTCTTGAACGCAAGTGCTCATCAGTAAAGATCTGGTGAACTAAAAACTTGGAAAGTTGTGATAGACTGACTCCTCATCTTTGCTATTGATGACCCTTTCCTGAGACCACCATTTAGTCAAAGAGAATGGGCTATGATCAGCCCTACACTGTCCTTTGTACAAACACTGACCACACATTCTCTATACTAAATTCACAGGTGGCTGAGGGAAAGGATCCCTTCTCACAGACCATGGAAAAATAATTGTGCCTACATGAGAATGCTTCAAGAAGGGGGAAGTTAAATAAGATGGTCTTACTAAGCTATCTGGAAGTGAATCTTTCGGAATAAAATTACATTAGCTTCGGCAATTCTAATATCTAAGCTTATAGATCACTTGTTTTTTCCCTTTTGAATACTTTTTGTATGTTTAATGAACAAAAATGTCTGTGGCTCATGTAATGGAAATAACATTTGATACTTTTCACCCACTATAGACTGGGTGGAAAAAAATCACCTATTTCCTCCCCCATGGAGTAATAATTTCAGCCTCCAGCAAAGTCCATATTGCCCCTAGTCTCTTCCAGTTCTTTTCTGCCCTTACCAGAAAGTTCCTTCTCCTACCAATCTCTGTTTCTTTAGCTACAATAGATTAAAGTGATATGCATGTGTGAATTTAAGAAGAGCTATATTGCTGTATTTACCATGCTTTTCCATTTTCTTCTGCATATCTTCTCTGTTCTCAATTCCCCTCTCCTTCTAAAACTTCTCTTACTTTGTAAAATCTCTTGTATGTGTGTGTTATACACATGCCTTCCTGACTTAAGAAGCTCTAAGAATACTTAAGAAGACATCCCTAACTGAAACAAAAACCCTCTAGATTCAATGTACATGTGGGTGAATCAAAGGGTTGTGCCTTTATCAAGATATTCCTATATGACTGTATCCCCTTAGACAGTACATCATGCAAGAATCTGTTGGGAGGGTGATGTGTTTAAGAGAAACATTAGCAAAATAATGACTCAGAGGAAAATAAGTACTCAGGATATAAAAGGATATGGAACTCATACTCGGCACTTTTATGGATGCAAGAAAAGATACAACTCAAACTACCTTAACCAAAAGAAAAATTTTAATGATTCAGATGAACAAGAGATTTAAGTGTATTACCAGTTTCAGGTGGAGTTAGTGCAGGTGCTGGAACAATATTGTCAGAAATCTCTCTCTCTCGTTCTCTCTGCTCTGCTGTCTCCTTTGCTGGCATCAATTTTAGGGATGTTTTTCCCACAAGACAATGAGGTGGCCACTAACAACCCTGAGCCTGTAACCTACTAGAGTAGCGGCTCCAGCAGAAGGAGATCATCCAGGAAAATGTTCCATTGGCTTAGCTTGGGGGATGTTTGCATGACTGTGACCAGGGGAAGGGGCTGATGTCAGCACCACCTACGCCACATAAACAGAGTGTGTGGGAGGAGATGGTCCCCAAAAGGAAATTCATGGTGTTCTAACCAGAAGAGGGAATGAATCCTATCAATATCTACTATACCATTTCATAAGAAGAAACATTGAATATATTGGAGAAGACTTGGCAGGGACATGATTCTCAGATCTAAAATGTGGATGTACAGTTGGATGGTCTGGGAAGAGCACAGCAGAACTGGGATCAGTGGGTGAGCCAGGTCTCCCACTCCAAACACCATGTTGGTCCCTCTATACCTTGTCAAGCTACACAACCAGACAGTAAAAACCATAACCAGACAGACAGGTTGAAGCCCAACCCTGCCTCTCGGTCACTCCGCCCACTTATTTAACTTTGTTGGATGTCAGCTTCTCCACAAGTCAAAGGATCATTGGAAGGAAAAAGATAAGCCTGTGTTGGGTTCCAGCCAGCTCAGTGCAAAGCACTGGGATTCATTGCTCAGCAAGTGTTGATCCCCTACCTCTTTCCTTCCTTTCTGGCATGTTTTATTTTTTTATTTTTTATTTTTTTTTTAAGAATGAAAAGAAAAAAGAGGGAAGGAGAGAGAGAAAGAAAAAGAAAAGAGAATGAAAGAGAGAGAGAGAAAGAAGAAGAGAAAGAGGGAGAGAGAACGGGAATCTTGCTCTATTGCCCAGGCTAGAATGCGGACTAAAGATGGGTATTAAAAACCTCTTTTATGCCAATAATTGTATTTAACAGTGGAGACAGGAAGGAGTAAGGGAGGAAAATAACAAACAAGCAACCAACCAGTATTTCATTTAAACCTGTGAAATGCTATGCAATTGCTGAGGAGTGATTTACTTCCAATTATGTGGTCACTTTTAAAATAAGTGTGATATGATACTGAGAAAAATGTATGTGTTTTGGATTGGGGGTGGAGAGTTCTGTAAATGTTTATTAAGGTTACTCGTTCTGGATCTGAGATCAAGTCCTTGGTATCCTTGTTAATTTTCTGTCTCATTGATCTATCTAATATTGACAATGTAGTGTTAAAGTCTCCCACTATCATTGTGTGGGAGTCTAAGTCTCTTTGTAAGTCATTAAAAACTTGTCTTATGTTTGTGGGTGCTCCTGTATTGGGTGCGTATATATTTAGGATCGTTAGCTCTTCTTGTTACATTGATCCTACCCTTATGTAATGTCCTTCTTTGTCTCTTTCGGTCTTTTTTGCTTTAAAGTCTATTTTATCAGAGACGAGAATTGCAACTTCTACTTTTTTTTTTTTTGCTCTCCATTTGGTTGGTAAATCTTTCTCCATCCCTTTGTTTTGAGTCTTTGTGTATCCTTGCATGTGAGATGGGTCTGGATGCAGCATACCCATGGGTTTTAGCTTTTTATCCAATTTGCCTGTCTATGTCTTTTGATTGGGGCATTTAGTCCATTTACATTTAAGGTTAATATTGATATATGTGAGTTTAATACTGCCATTTAATACTAGCTGGCTGTTTTGCCCATTAGTTAATGTAGATTCTTCATTATGGTGATGCTCTTTACCTTTTGGTATGCTTTTGGAATGGCTGATACTGGTTGTTCCTTTCTATATGTAGTGCTTCTTTCAGAAGCTCTTGTAAAGCAGGCCTGTTGGTAATGAAATCTCTGAGTACTTGCTTGTTCATAAAAAATTTTATTTTTCCTTCACTTATGAAGCTTAGTTTGGCTGGATATGAAATTCTGGGTTGAAAGTTCTTTTTTTTGAGGATGTTGAACATTGGCCCCCACTCTCTTCTGGCTTGTAGGGTTTCTGCTGCGAGATCTGCTGTGAGTCTGATAGGTTTCCCCTTGTGGGTAACCAGACCTTTCTCTCTGGCTGCCCTTAGTAGTTTCTCCTTCATTTCAACCCTGGTGAATCTAATGATTATGTGCCTTGGGGTTGCTCTTTTTGAGGAATATCTTTGTGGTGTTCTCTGAATTACCTGGAGTTGAGTATTGTCCTGCCTTGCTAGGTTGGGAAAGTTTTCCCAGATAATATCCTGAAGAATATTTTCCAGCTTGGATTCATTCTCTTCGTCACATTCAGGTACACCTATCAAACATGGATTAGGTCTTTTCACGTAGTCCCATATATCTTGAGACTTCGCTCATTCCTTTTTACCCTTTTTTCTCTAATCTTGTCTTCTCGTTTTATTTTGTTAAGTTGGTCTTCGACCTCTGAAATCCTTTCTTCTGCTTGATCAATTCGACTGTTAATACTTGTGCATACTTTGCGAAGTTCTCGTATTGTGTTTTTCAGCTCCGTTAACTCACTTATATTCCTCTCTAAATTGTCTATTCTCATTAGCATTTCGTCGAACCTTTTTTCAAGGTTCTTAGTTTCTTTGCATTGGGTTAGGACATGTTCTTTTAGCTCAAAGAAGTTTCTTTTTATCCACCTTCTGAAGCCTGATTCTGTCAATTCATCACAGTCATTCTCCATCAGGCTTTGTTCCCTTGCTGATGAGAAACTACCATCCTCTGTAGGAGGAGAGGCATTCTGATTTCTGGTGTTTTCAGCCTTTTTGTGCTGGTTTCTTCCCATCTTTGTGGATTTATCCACCTGTCGTCTATGTAATTGCTGACTTTCAGATTACATCTCTGAGTGGACGTGCAGCTTGTTGGTGATGAAGTTTTTTGTTTCTTAGTTTTACTTCAGCAGATGCCCCTCCCTCACAGAGCTGGGCCTTCCTGGGTTCAGCTGTACTTGCTGTGAAACTCTCAATCCTCAGCGCTTCCAATTGCTGTTTTTTTGTGGGGCTGGGACCAGCCAAACCCAATCACCTGTCTCCCTGTCTCAGAGCCTCTTCTTCTTTTTTTTTTTTTTCTTTTAAGTTGAACGGTCGACTCTCTCCCTGATATTCCAGTCGCCCGCTAAAAAGGTGCCAGATTTTGTGTAATTTCCCCTGCAGCGACCCCCTGCACTGGTTGAAACAGCGGCGTTGAGATTCGTGGCGCTTTTCTGCCCGGGAATCTCCCGGTCTGGTTCCCTGCTTCAGTCCCCTTTTCTATCAGCTATATGGGCGGCTCTGCCTTCCAAACGCCAACTGAAAGGGCACCCAGTCCCACATACTCCACACTGAGAACCACTGCGCCAAGGCGCCAGCAAAACAGCAGTGCCGGCCAAAAAAGTCGTGCTGGCGACCCGTGGGGCTCCTCCACTGGGAATCTCCTGGTCCGTGGGCAGTAAAAATTCATCTGGAAGTGTGGTGTCCACTCACTCTCTCCGCTTTCACTGTGAGCTACAATCCTGAGCTGCTGCTAATCAGCCATCTTGGATCTCTCTCCCTGGCATGTTTTATAATTTTGTTTTGGGATTGTCTTCTAGGATGGAAGAGTCTGATTTCATAAAACAGGCAATTAAAGAATTCCTAACACTTTCTAAAGCTTTCAAATCATATGTACTAATGAGGATAGGGTATTGCCAATTCAGAACACCTGGAAGCTGCTCGGGGCACACTCAGCTTTAGACAGCTGTGTGGGTTCTCTCTGAATCTGTTAGAGTAGCACTTCTGTAGTGTGGAAGCAAAGGAAGCTCCACAGTAAGTGGAAAGAATCATGTTAGATGGGCACTGGGAGGCAAAGGGAACACAACTGCAGAACTGGAATTTTTGTTGGGGTTTTTCTTATCTGTTCTTGTTAAACACATACAGAATTAATCCATCTTACTGTGGAAGATGAGTATCTGCAGTCAAAGAAGCTACTGTCCATTTCTCCCAATGCTCTTATCCCTTTCCTTTTCTCACTTTGGGATTCCCCAACCTACTCTTGACTCAGCAGAAAATTGAGGCTCCCACAATCCCAGCTGTGCCAGTGGGGAGAAGCAGTGTTTTATTAAAATGTCTCCTCCCTCTCAGACCACACTCTCCTATTAATCCCTTGGAAATTTCACTGCATATGTCAGAAGAAATATGAAGACCATTTATTTGACCTGCATTGACGTGCAATAACACCAATTCAGGACTTTCCCTTGGAAAGCCAGTTGTGCCATCAGGGACTGTATCTCTCTGCTTTGCAACAACATAAATATATGTATGCGGCCATCATAGTCTTTCGGAAATAGTCTTTCAGAAGATACCAGGCAATTGGAAAAAAAAAACCCCTAAGTACTGATGAGTGGGGGAATGGTTATATAGACTGTGCTACACACATACATAGGAACGCTATGGAACCATTACAAAGAATAGAACAAAACTGTATATGCGAATCTGGAAAGACTCCCAAGATATATCACTACCTAACAAGTTCAACCTACAGAATAGTAATAGTTTATTTAGGGTATGTATAGTTCATAAAGAAAAGTGCATGCACATAAATTGATATGTTCGCATATGTACACAAAGGGATAGTAGAATCCCCCAATGTTAGCTGGGTCCATGGCTTACTTGAATAAAGACTACAATTCCCAGAACCCGTTGCAGCTAAGATTTGTCCAATAGTGTGAGCATAAGAGATGTACAACTTCTGGGCCTTGTTTTTAAATGGAATAGGAATGTCCTGGTGTCCCCTTTTAACTCTGCTGTAGAAGTGGTGGTGGACTTTTGTGTAGCAAGTGAAGAAAAGAGATTGTACTGGGAAACAGTGAGCTGGAAGGGGCCTGAGTCTCCAAGTGAGAGGCATCCATTACTGCATGGAGAGCCCACCCTTAGGCTGTGATATGGGAGAGAAATAGCTCCTGTCTTATGCAGGCACCTGTGTGGTGGAAATCTCTCTGTTAGCGCAGTTGGCTCTGTCCTCATATGAGCAGGATAGTCCCCAAAGAATGACAGTAGTTTTTGAGATACTGACAGTGGTTTCTGAGATATGGCATTAGAAGTGAGAAGAGAGGGATTGTTACTGATTTTACTTTTGTATCTTAACGCTGCTATCTGTAAATGTTGCAATAATATGTTTTACTTGTTAATTTTCTTGGACCTCAGGTGTCAAAATTGGGTTAATAATAAATAAGCTGTGGCTTGTAATACACATTTATCATTGGTCCATAAAGGGGCCTCTTTTATTTAGTTAATTCATTTTTGTTCTCTTCTTTAAAAAATAATAAGCACTGTCTATCTGCCCCAACAACAAAAACTAGGACCTTCATCTAACCATATGCTGCTATCCACCCCACCCCATCCCCCACTTCCCCCTACTTGGAATAAATAACCATTCTTCCAAATTCCATCATTCCCTTGCTTTTCTCCTTGTATATATTTTATTGCATTTATACGTATGCTTTAAATGCCTATTTTTAAATGTTAGCTGGCTTTATATTTATAAAGAGAATATCATGCTATATATTACATTTTTACAAGTTTTTTTACTTAATATTATATTTCTAAGATCTGTCCATGCATTTTGCAAATTGATGTAGTTCTGGAGTTGACAGTTTCTGTAAAGGACCAGAAAGGAAAAATTTTAGGCTCTGCAGACCAAATACAGTCTCTATCACATATTCTTTTTTTATTTTATAACCTTCAAAAAAATGTAAAAAACCATTCTTAGCCTGCAGACCCCACAGAAATAGGGCCAGGCAGTTTGCCAACCCTGGCTCTGGTTCGTCAGTTTTGATTGCTGTATTATATTAGCTAGACCATGCTTTATTAATCCATTCTTCCATTCACGATGCTTGGTCTATTTTTAGGCTTTTGATGTTGGGCAGAGTGTATTCGCAGTATCTTCTGGTATATGTGAGCCAAAGTATCTTTGAGAAGTTCCCCACTAGGTGCAGACTTGCTGAGTCATGGGAGATGGAATGTCCATCTTTGGGGATGATGCTGAAGACTGAGGGCAGTGTTTCATGGACAGCAAATGCCCATCAATGCGTGCTATGACGTGCCAAGCACACTGTGACCTCAGAGGCTTTGACGTTCGACATTTGCTGCCTCTGAAGACTTCCCTGACTGTGCTCCATGCGGTTCTTTTGCTGCTCACTATTCTCATCTAGCTCTTTCGTGGAGCTGTTTTACTTTTTGTGCCCTTGTGTCCCAGCCTGGACATAATTCCTTCCCAGTTACGTTCAGTAGCAGCACCTTAATCGCCCCTCCTAAGGAACAGTTAGTGTCAGTGCTGCCTCCCACACTAGACTTGGACTCCAATGTCTGGGCTCTGCCAGTTTCTAGCCGTTTGGCCTTGGGCAAGTCACTTCACAGCTTTGAACTTGAGTTTCTACACCTGAGGGAGCTGCGAGGATTCCTGTGCCTTTGTTCATTATACAGCGGCAAAGAACAGGAAGTCTCTCGTAGGTGCTCAGCAAAACTGCAATTAAAAGGAAGGATTTCTTTTGCTTGTTTGTTTTTTCTTTTTAAGTTCTGGGGTACATGTGCAGGATGTGCAGGTGTGTTACATAGGTAAACGTGTGACATGGTGGCTTGCTGCAGCTATCAACCCGTCATGCATGTATTAAGTCCAGAATGCATTAGCTGTTTTTCCTTACACTCTCCCTGCTCCCACCCCACTCCCTGACAGGCCCCACTGTGTGTTGTTCCCCTCCCTGTGTCCATGTGTTCCCATTGTTCAGCTCCCACTTATCAGTGAGAACATACGGTGTTTGGTTTTCTGTTCCTGCCTTAGTTTGCTGAGGATAATGGCTTCTAGCTTCATCCATGTCCCTGCAAGGGATGTGATCGCATTCCTTTTTATAGCTGCACAGTATTCCATGGTGTATATGGTACCACAATTTCTCTGTCCAGTCTATCATTGATAGGCATTTGGGTTGACTCCATGTCTTTACTATTGCGAATAGTGCTGCAATGAACATACATGTATATGTATCTTTGTAATAGAATGATTTATATTCAAAAGGAAGTTTAAATGAGAATTGGAGAAATAACATCTGCTCCAGCATGATAGAGAGCACTTCAGGGCCCTGGCGCCAAACTCTGTGCCACTCTACTTCTCATTCATCATCAAGCAACTTTTGAGCACCTACTATTTGCCACAGTATTCTAGGTGCTTGGAATGTGTCAGGGAATTAAACAGAGATCCCTGCCCTGGAGGGGCTGATACTCTAGTGTGGAGAAAAAAAAAAAACAAAATCAATGAACAGAATAAATGAGGAAATTAAAAGATTCGTGGTAATGAGTACTTAGAAAAGAGAAAGAGAGTGGACATGCATTAGGGCTGCTGAGAGAGGCTGCGGGGTGTTGCTTATTAAATAAGGTGGGTAGAGAGGGCTTCGGTAAGGTGGTGGGATTTGGAAAGATTTGAAGAGGTGAGGTGTGCGTGTCTGACGGAGGTGTTCCAGCAAAGAGAACAAAGAAAAGTGGACAAAGGCCACAGAAATGTGGCTTCCCCTGGACACCTCCTAAAGCCCCTTGAGTAAGAGAGAGGGAAGGACTGAGGCCATCAGCCAGGTCACAGAGGAGGCATGGCCATCATAAGCACTTTCATTTTCACCCTACAGGAAATGAAAAGTTAGCCGGCCTGGAGCGGTGGCTCATGCCTGTAGTCACAGCACTTTGGGAGGCCGAGGTGGGCAGATCACCTGAGGTCAGGAGTTCTAGACCAGCCTGACCAACATGGTGAAACTCAGTCTCAACTAAAAATACAAAATGAGCCAGGCGTGGTGGCACATGTCTGTAATCCCAACTACTCTGGAGGCTGAGGCAGAAGAATCGCTTAAACCCATGAAGTGGAGGTTGCAGTGAGCCGAGATCACACCACTGCACTCCAGCCTGGGCAACAGAGCAAGACTCGGTAAAAAAAAAAAAAAAAAAAAAAAAGGGAAGTGGGAAGGCAGCATAGAGGAGGCATGGCCATCCTGCAGGAAAAGGGAAGTCAGGCAGGATTAGGAGCAAAAGGGCCGAGGAATGAGGTGCGACCAGCTGAAGTTTGCGCTGGGATCAGGAAATCTGCTTTCAAGTTCACTCAGGGGACTACTGGCAGAAGGTGAAGTTCCTTGTCACATGGACCCCTTTGTGGGTTTATGCATGACATGGCAGCTGACTTCCCCCAGAGAAACAGAGGCAGAGAGACAGACAGACACAGGACAGACAAATGCAGAGGGAGACAGAGACACAGACAGATGCAGAGAGAGAGAAATAGAGAGGAAGGCACAGAAAGAGACAGAGACACAGAGACCGACAGTGAAAGGGCGACACAGATACACGTAGGCAGACACTGATGTGGTCTGGGTGTTTGACGCTCTGAGTCTCATGTTGAAACGTGATCCCCAGTGTTGGAGGTGGGGCCTGCTGAGACGTGTTGGTTGGGCCATGTGGCAGATCCCTCATGAATGGCTCGTTGCCCTCCCCATGGTGATGAGTGAGTTCTTGCTCTGCGAGTTCACAAAATAACTGGTTGTTTAAAGGAGGCTGGCATGTCCTCCTCTTTTTTTTTGGAGACAGAGTCTCACTCTGTCACCCAGGCTGGAGTATAGTGGCACAACCTCTGCTCACTGCAACCTCCACCTCCTGAGTTGAAGCGATTCTCTTGCCTCAGCCTCTCAAGTGGCTGAGACTACAGGCATGTGCCACCACACCCAGCTAATTTTTGTATTTTTAGTAGAGATGGGGTTTCACCAAGTTGGCCAGGCTGGTCTCAAACTCCTGACCTCCGGTGATCCACCTGTCTCAGCCTCCCAAAGTGCTGGGATTATAGGAGTGAGCCACTGTGCCTGGTCCCTCCTCTCTCTTTCCCTCTCTCTGGCCATGTGATACGCCTGCTCCTCCTTCATCTCCTTGCCATGATTTTAAGTTTCCCAAGGTCCTCACAGAAGCCAAGGAGATGCTGGCACCATGCTTGTATGGCCTGCAAAACTGTGAGCCAAATAAACCTCTTTTCTTTATAAATTACCCAGCCTCGGGTATTTCTTATAGTAAAGCAAAACAGACTAATACAAACACCTACCATACAAAGAAAGAAAGAGAGAGAGAGAGAGAGAAAGAGGCAGAGATTCAGAGACAGAGATCAAAGGACAGAAAGTCAAAGAAACAGATGGACAGGGAGGCTCTCACTTCTGCTTTATTCTGTTGGTTGGAGCAAGCCACTAAGTCCAGCCTTCATGCAGCAGGAGGAGATGGACAGCACAATGGAAAGAATACCAGAGCTGGGGACCATTGGAAACAATCCAGGGCAAAGGGGACAAGGGTAAAACCCAGAGAAATTGGTCAGAAGGCTTCTACAGCAATTCAGGCATTCCAGTGTCTCTCACCATGGAAGAAGCAGCAGAGGAGAGAGAGGTGCTAGGTATATTTGGGGTGGGTTCTTACCAACAGGACGTCCTGACTTGTTAGATGTGAAGTATGTGAATAGGTAATGGGGTAAGGATTGCTCCAAGGCTTTTGGCCTGAGTGACCAAAGAATGGAGACTACTAACCTGTCTCTATGGATTTCCTATTCTAGATATTTCATATAAATGAAATCATACAACATGTGGCTTTTATGTCTGGTTTCTCCCACTTGGTGTATTTTCAAGATGCATTCATGTTGCGGCATGTATTAGTACTTCGTTCCTGTTTATGGCTGAATAATATTCCATCATATAAATATATCACTTAGTCTTTCTCCATTCTTTAGCTGATGAGCATTTGGGTTGTTTCCAGTTTGGGCTAAAACACAAGATGATGCTTTGAACATCTATGTATACAAATTTGATAGTTTTCACTTTTTTTGAGTCTATACCTGGGAGTCGAATGGCTGTGTCATATGCTAATTCTATGGTCAACTTTTTGAGAAATCACCAAACTCCTTTTCACAGCAGCTGCACCATTTTACATTCCTACCAGCTATGTACAAAAGTTCCAATTTCTCTACCTCCTCGTCAACACTTGCTATTGTCTTTTTTACTTTAGCCGTTCTCATGATTGTAAGTAGTATCTCACTGTGGTTTTGATTTGCATATCTCTCATGATTAATGAAGTCAAACATCTTTTATGTGCTTTTTGCCCATTTGTATTTTTTTTTAAGAAATGTCCATACAAGTCCTTTGCCCATACATAAAATTTCTTCTTTGTCTCTTTGTTGAATTGTAAGTTTTTTATATAACCCAATACTACATTCTTGTCAGATATAGGATTTGCAAATATTTTCCCTCATTCTGTAAGTTACCTTTTCTCTATCTTGATAGTGTCCTTTGGTGTGTGAAGTTTTTTAATTTTCATGAAGTCCAATTTATTTACTTTTTTGTTGCTTATCTAGACAGACTATAAATACCTATCCAAGTAAAAATGCAATAGCATTATCAGAAGGAGGTGAGAATAGATTCCAAGTGGGAAAAATAACAAACAGCCATTGCAATTAGCAACTTCACAGGTTGTTAGACAATTTAAATGAGATTACAATACCAAGTACTTAGCACAGAGTGAATGCCTGGTAATTGTTAGCTCTTATTATTTGAAGCTAGCACAAGTGTTTGATATGTAATTTTGAAAAGAATAAATATGGTGCAGGCAGGTGCCATAGTTCTTCCTCTTGGTCTCTGTCCAGAGTAACCCTGGATCATCTGTGGAGGGAAGGCTGAAAGAAAAATGATATTGAAAGCATCCAAACTGGAAAAGAATGTGAATGGTTTTAACTGTTCCTCCTTTCCTTGACATGGCAATAGTTTAAAAGTTTGGTCTTTAGGGAGGAAATGTTTAGGATCCTGAATTTACAAATACTATTTTCCTCAATAGGTCTTATACATTGTTAATACTTGCAGCTGAGTTTTAGATGCATGTAAACAGAATCTGAAACCCCAAAAATTGTCCTCCATTGTTTCCGTTTTAATACTGGGGCAAGTAGCTATTGGTTCATTTTTAAGAGAAGCATTTTTTTTTACTGCATTTTATGTTTTGGGGTACATGTGAAGAACATGCAAGATTGTTGCATAGGTACACACATGGCAGTGTGATTTGCTGCCTTCCTCCCCATCGCCTATATCTGGCAATTTTTCCCATGCTATCTCTCCCCAACTCCCCACCCCCCGCTGTTCCTCCCCTATTTCCCCCCCCCACAGACCCCAGTGTGTGATGCTCCCCTCCCTGTGTCCATGTGTTCTCATTGTTCAACACCCGCCTATGAGTGAGAACATGCAGTGTTTGATTTTCTGTTCTTGTGTCAAGTTTGCTGAGAATGATGGTTTCCAGGTTCATCCATGTCGCTACAAAGGACACGAACTCTTTGTTTTTGATGGCTGCATGATATTCCATGGTGTATATGTGCCACATTTTCCCTGTCCAGTCTATCATCGATGGGCATTTGGGTTGGTTCCAGGTCTTTGCTATTGTAAACTGTGCTGCAATGAACATTCGTGTGCATGTGTCCTTACAGTAGAATGATTTATAGTCCTTTGGATATATACCCAGTAATGAGATTGCTGGGTCAAATGGAATTTCTATTTCTAGGTCCTTGAGGAATCGCCACACTGTCTTCCACAATGGTTGAACTAATTTACACTCCCACCAACAGTGTAAGAGTGTTCCTATTTCTCCACATCCTCTCCAGCATCTCTTGTATCCAGATTTTTTAATGATCACCATTCTAACTGGCGTGAGGTGGTATCTCAATGTAGTTTCGATTTGTATTTCTCTAATGACCAGTGATGATGAGCATTTTTTCATATGTTTGTTGGCCTCATGTATGTCTTCTTTTGTAAAGTGTCTGTTCATATCCTTCACCCACTTTTGAATGGGCTTGTTTGTTTTTTTCTTGTAAATCTGTTTTAGTTCTTTGTAGATTCTGGATATCAGCCCTTTGTCAGATGGGTAGACTGCAAAAATTTTTTCCCATTCTGTTTGTTGCCAATTCACTCTAATGATGGTTTCTTTTGCTGTGCAGAAGCTGTGGAGTTTGATTAGGTCCCATCTGTCTATTTTGGCTTTTGTTGCCAATGCTTTTGGTGTTTTGGTCATGAAGTCCTTGCCTACGCCTATGTCCTGAATGGTTTTGCCTAAATTTCTTCTAGGGTTTTTATGGTGTTAGGTCTTATGTTTAAGTCTTTAATCTATCTGGAGTTAATTTTAGTGTAAAGTGTCAGGAAGGGGTCCAGTTTCTGCTTTCTGCACATGACTAGCCAGTTTTCCCAACACCATTTATTAAACAGGGACTCCTTTTCCCATTGCTTGTTTTTGTCAGGTTTGTCAAAGACCGGATGGTTGTAGATGTGTTGTGTTGCCTCTGAGGCCTCTGTTCTGTTCCATTGGTCTATATCTCTGTTTTGGTGCCAGTACCATGCTGTTTTGATTACTGTAGCCTTGTAGTATAGTTTGAAGTCCAGTAGTGTGATGCCTCCCGCTTTGCTCTTTTTGCTTAGAATTGAGTTGGCTATGTGGGCTCTCTTTTGGTTCCATATGAAGTTTAAGGTGGTTTTTTCCAGTTTTGTGAAGAAGGTCATTGGTAGCTTGATGGGGCTAGCGTTGAATCTGTAAATTACTTTGGGCAGTATGGCCATTTTCATGATATTGATTCTTCCTAACCATGAACATGGAATGTTTCTCCATCTGTTTGTGTATTTTTAAGAGAAGCCTCCTTGGCCGGGTGTGGTGGCTCATACTGGTGATCTCAGCACTGGGATGCCAAAGTGGGCAGATCACCTGAGGTGAGGAGTTCGAGCCCAGCCTGGCCAACATGGCGAAGTGCCGTCTCTACTAAAAATACAAAAATTAGCTGGGCATGGTGGCATGCACCTATAATCCTTGCTACCCGGGAGGCTGAGGCAGGAGAATCACCTGAATCTGGGAGACAGAGGTTACAGTGAGCTGAGATAGATTGTGTCACTGCACTCCATCCTGGGTGACAGAGGAAGACTTTGTCTCAAAAAGAAAAAAGAAGCCTCCTCTATCTGAGTTGATGCTAATATCATCTGCTGCTTTCACTCTTGGGTTTCTCCCCGGTGTTCATTGGCCTACCTTCTTTGCTCACAGAAGGTGATTTTATCCACATTTCCTTGAGTAACTAAATCATTCTGGTGAGTGTGGGACCCCTTGCAACCCTCTAGAAAGAGAATATCAATCTGCCTAAGCCAATCAAAGAGGCCAGTCTCTCTTCTGACCCAGTGATGGTTTTAGGAATGATATTGACCCTCTTCTGGTTAAAAACATGTAAACAGGCTGGGCACAGTGGCTCACACCTATAATCCCAACACTTTGGGAAGCCGAGGTGGGTGGATCACTTGAGGTCAGGAGTTTGAGACCACCCTGGCCAACACAGTGAAACCCCATCTTTACTAAAAAAAAAATCCAAAAAAATTAGCAGAGCATGGCGGTGTGCACCTGTAGTCCCAGCTACTCAGGAGGCTGAGGTGAGAGAATCGGTAGAACCTGGGAGGCAGAGGTTGCAGTTAGCCAAGATTGCACCACTGTGCTTCAGTTTGGGCAACAGAGCAAGACTCCATCTTGAAAAAAAAAGAGAAAGAAAAGAAAACATGTGAACAAAAGCCTGTTATGCATCTTCTGGGAAAGGTGTCTTCAGAAATAAAACAGGGGCAATGGAAGGAAATGCTCCTTTTCTTGCTGTATGTGTCTACAGGCAAAGCCTGAAACTGCTGTAGTCAACTTGGTGACCCCAAAAGGAGTCCATTGCGTTCAGTCTGGCAGTGTAGGGAGCACCTGGGTCTTCAGTTGGTGTCATTGAGCAAATTACCCAATCAGGAATTTATCCCATCTTCAGACTTCTCAGTGCATTAGCAAGATGAAAAATGTCCTTTCTGTTGAGCACACTTTTAATTCAGTTTTATGTTGCTTGTAGCTAAAAGTACCCTGAAGGATGCATCGTTCAGAAGGGACCCACATAGGAGAGCCATGGTGGAAGGGGACCCCCACCTAATTGGGCATATTGCTGAATCAATCCGTGGGACCAATGTAATGAAGATGGGGCAAGTAGCTATTGGTTCATTTTTAAGAGATGTCTCCTTGGCCAGGTGCGGTGGCTCACACCAGTCATCTCAGCACTGGGAGGCCAAGGAGGGCAGATCACAGTTTGATTGCCCAGGGACTCTGAAAAAGAAAAACAAAATCAACAAAACTCTCCTCATTTTCATGGGGATTCATAGACAAACAAGATCAGACACGAAAAAGAGAGAGTGAAAGGAAGGAGACTGGATTCTTTATAAAGTCAGAAAAGAAATAACACAAAAAGAAAAAACATAAAAACAGACATTCAAAGCTCCCAAATGCTATCATCCCTCAGGAAACACTCCTGTTCTCATTATTTGAATGAGGAAGACAAAAAAAGCAGCCAAAAAATAAATTCTTGAACCACTATAGACCCTGAGCGCGTTAATTCTCTAATAAATATGAATTAAATCTCTCCTATGTAGTAGGCATAGGAGAGGAGAGAAATTCAGATGGGTGGAACAGAGCGCTAGTCAGAGTTCTCTAGAGAAACAGAACCAGTGGGATGTGTAGATGCATCAGAAGAGACTTATTTCTGTAAGGAACGGGCTCATAGGATGACAGGGGCTGCCAAGTCCCAGGATCGGCAGTCAGCAAGCTGGACAGGCAGGAGAGCCGACGTTTCTGTTCAAACCCTAAGGCAGGAAAAACACTGATGCATGACCTCAAAGGCAGTAGGAATTCCCTCTTTTAGGGGTTGGGGGAAGGCAGCCTTTTGTTTTATTGAAGTCTTTAACTGATTGAACGAGCCCCATCCACATTAAGGAGGGCAATCTGCTTTATTTAATTTAGCAATTTAAATGTGAATTTTATCCAAAAACACCCTCACGGCGATACCTAGAATAATGTTTGACCAGATATCTGGGCATCCCATGAGCTAGTGCAGTTGACACGTAACATTAACTACCACAAGTAGCAACAGCTTTTCTCTGAAAATACAGCCTTTCCTTCCTTCCTGTGAGTTACCCTTAAACCCTTAACTTCTTATCATATTCACAAAACACCACCCAGTTTGCTACCTGTCTTTCTTATCTTGCTACTTCAAGCAGCTCTGCCACCATGCTTCACCTTGAAATTCCCCAGGTCTGGTTTTCTGTGGAATTTAGCATTACAGTTAACACATTTACATATCTGGGTGTTTCCTATTTTTTGTTATGGAATACGTAGCTTATAAAATCACAGACACAGGACGCAGAGTGAAGGGTCTTCCATCAGTACACTGGGTTAATATACTTTGTGTCTTCTGAGTATCCGCACTGTGAGGGTTGTTTCTTGCATCATTAAATTGCTGGCTTATTGGAAGCTATTTCTTATTTATCTTTGGGTCCCCTGTGCCCTATTTCTGTGCTTTGCATGGAGCAGACATTCAGGAACTATTTGTTGATTTGGATGTTAAGCTATGTGTTTCTTTTGAGAAGATCACTTTATGTAACCAAGTTATATTGCCCTCCAGAGCTCTGAAAATAATTCAGTAAGTCTCTGTTTTAGTAAGTCACTGGATGTCAGCCTGGTAAAGTTGAGAGGTTGAGGGCACAGATTTGGAAATTGCAACCATTTGGGTGTAATCCATAGTTTTCGCAGTTACTGAGTTAACTCGGCCATGTTTCTTAACCTCTTTAAGCCTGATATTATTTTTCTTCTGTAAGGAAAAATGTGTGTTTCAGTGCCAAGCTATGCATTGTCTCAGAGACACCTCTGCAAGTTATTTGATTCTCATCTTATGTAAGTTGTAGGTAACTGATAACAAGGCACAATGCTTGCTGTCTGTAGACATGCAAATTCTGTTCTGTTCTATGGAAGTCCACGGAAGGAGCCAGTTTTGCCTCCATTTGCCATTTTTTCTAGCATCCCCGATCTATAAATATGTCTGTTTTTTAACTTCTCCTTTGAACCATTATAACATTTACTTGGTTTCTTCATTTTGAGTAAAATAAAAATGTTTACCAGATGTTCATCTTATGTATGCATAAGGGTCATGATTTTCCTTATTTTTTAAAAAGATTAGACTTTACAGCCCTCCTCTGTAACATGGGGAAAGAATGCTGATGAATTCGAGTGTGAGTAATCAGATGGGATGTTCACCTGCATTGGACACTCCTTGCTCCATTCTCTAGAATGCAGACAGAGCAATCCTGTTGAACCCTAAGTCAGACCCTAGACTCAGGTGCTACAGTGGGTCCCAGTGCACGCAGTCCTGACGCACCCCCTGGGATCTCACAGCACCGTCTTTGTGTCCTGCTCACCCTTCCTTCACTTCTCTCTGGCCACGCAGTCTTCTTGGTTGCTCTGCAAACACACAGGGTTGCCCCTGCCTCAGGACCTTGGCACAGTCTGCTCCTTCCACCCGGGTTCCTATTCCCTCACTCATCCACATGGCTGATCCCTCACTTCCTTCAGCTCGTTACTCAGATGTCACCTCTGCAGGGGGGCCCTCCTAGCATCTGTATAGAATTCCAATCCACCCACTTCCCAACCAACACCTCCTCTTCCCACGTTCTGCCTCAGTCTCCTTAATACTTACTGCTTCCTGGCAATCTAGTTTTGTGATGGTTGTTTTCTTTAAGCCCGTTTTGAAAATTACTTTTAATTTAACTTTTATTTTGTGTTCAGGGGTACATGTGGATATTTGTTACATAGGTAAACTTGTGACATGGGAGTTTGTTGTACAGATTATTTTGTCACCCAGGTATTAAGCCTCGTACCCATTAGTTGTTTCTCCTGATCACCCCACCCTTCAATAGGCCCCAGTGTATAGTGTTCCCAATATACACTGTGTGTTCTCATCATTTAGCTCCCACTTACAGACGAGAACATGTGGCATTTGGTTTTCTATTCTTGTATTAGTTTGCTAAGGATAATGACTTCTAGCTCCATCCATGTCCCTGCAAAGGACATGATCTTGTTCTTTCTTTATGGCTGCATAGTATTCCATGGTATATAGGTTCCACATTTTCTTTATCCGGTCTACCATTGATAGGCATTTAGGTTGATTCCATGTCTGTGCTATTGTGAATATGTGTGTGCATGTGCCTTTATTTTAGAATGATTTCTATTCCTTTAGGTGTATACCCAGTAATGGGATTGCTGAGTTGAGTGGTATTTCTATTTTTAGGTCTTTGAGGAATTGCCACACTGTCTTGACAATCTATATCATACTAATTTATGGCATGTATTCTTGCTTTCTCACTAGCACATACGAGGGCAGGGATTTTACTATCGTGTCCTCTGCCAGATTCTCAGTGCCTAGAACAATGTCTTGCACGGAGTAGGCCTTCAGTAAATGAATGCTGTGAGGTCGTTTGCATCCAGTGTTGAACCCAATGCTTGGCACATAGAAAGGGCCCAAAAAATGCCAAAAGAAGGTGAGGAGGAAAGAAGATTGGGAGAGTATGTGGATCCCTTAAGAGATGATGGGACAGGAAGCAAGTCAGCACATTCAGAAACAGCTTCTGGGGGCCACCAGAGGGAAGATTCCAAGGGACCTGCACTTGTCCTTCTCAGATGAGGTTTTTCATTAGCTCGTGTCCGTTAAAGTCTTGTAGGTACCTGGCACACTCCGCATCCCACCTAGTGCCGTTTTCTGATGGAAGTCAAAACCGTCAATTTGGGAGAGCATTGGTAGTTGAGGGTGGGATGGGGAGAATATCGAGGAAAAAGGATCAGAAGGATGATTTGAGTCCACTTCGCACGTTTTCCTGCCACACTCGAGCAATTTAGGAAAACTGGCACAAATAAATGGAGATTACTTTCCACTGAAATACTTGATTGCAGAAGTGAAAGATAATTTTTCCTTGGTCGAGAGCTATGCAGGAGAAGGTCAGCCAACGCAGATGTAGGTGATGGAGCTCCATGACGATCTTCCAGCTGTGTGGACTCCGGCTCCGGGGTTTCCTGCCTCTCTGTGGCACCATGTGCGATGCTTTTAAAAACCTCAGGCCATTAACCAGCTGCCCTGAGAGAGGGTCATCATCTTGGCCCTGACAACTCTACTTTTGAAAACCATGTTTGATTTTTATTGATTCAGATTAGAACCTGAAATCAATCCGAAACTGAATTTTGTGCCTAAAAGGGTTTGCAAACAAGTCAAATTTTAAAAATCTCCCTTTCAATTAATTCCTCTGCTAATTAGTTTTAGCTTTAATTGATTTTGAGACTCATTTTGAGGCACTTAACGGGAGCAAGCAGCCTCTCTCCTTTCATCTCCTTCAGCAAATTCATCCAATTAAAAACACATTATGACATTTTCATGTAAAGAATTGGGTCACCATTTTGTTTTTTAAAATTCCTAAACCTTAACCACTGTGGCTACATCATGTTAGAACTAGTTTCTGAGTTTGTATCAACTCAGTGGTTCTTTCTCCTGCTGGGTGATAGATCCAGAACAGGAGCCCCATCTTTCCGGCTTCATGTATCAAAACTTTCCTTCTCCCCTTGATGCCAATGGGCCATGCTCCAAGATTTTGCCCTGACTGTTATGGCCATTCCAACTTCCAGAGAAGGAGTATTGATTCAATTATTCACTCATGTATTCTATTTTTTTTTTTTTTTTTACCAAAAATTTACCGAAGGACACTAGGTTACTAAGCATTGTCTAGGTGGGTCCGTTCTAAGACAGTCACCATCAGCCACAGATAGCTACTGAACCCTAGAAATGGGGCTGGTCCACACTGAGATGCGTTGAAATTATAAAATATACATTTGAGGCGGGGCACGGTGGCTCATGCCTGTAAATCCCAGCACTTCTGGAGGCTGAGGCAGGTGGATCACCTGAGGTCTGGAGTTCGAGACCACCCTGGTCAACGCGGTGAAACCCCGTCTCTACTAAAAATACAAAAAACTAGCTGGGTGTGGTGGCATGCACCTGTAATCCCAGCTACTTGTGAGGCTGAAGCAGGAGAATCGCTTGAACCCGGGGGGCAGAGGTTGCAGTGAGCTGAGATCGTGCCATTGCACTCCAGCCTGGAGAACAAGAGCAAAACTCCGTCTCAAAAAAAATAACCCACACATTCAATTTTAAAGATATAGTGTGAGAAAAAAGTGTAACATATATCAATGATTACAAGTTGATATAATTTTATATTTATATATTGTGCTAAATAAAATATGGCAATTCCATCTGTTTCTTTTTTCCTTTTTGATGTGGCTACTGGAAATTTTTAAATAATATTTTGATCCAACAGTGCTGGTTTAGGTGTCGGGGACACAGCAGACAACAAAACAAATAAAAGCTCCTGTTTTTATGCAACTTCTGTTCTAATGGAGAGAAAACAGACCTCAAAAAAAGGAGTAAAGTGTATAGTATGTCAGACTGTGATAAATGCTATGGAAAAACAGTAAGGTAGAAAGGGAGGCTGGAGACTAAGAGGGGAGAGACATCCCATTAAATAGGGAGGTCAGGAAGAACTCATCAAAATTAGACACTTTTGGGAGAAGAGGATGATTCAGGGAAAGACAAATTGTTAGTAGGGTCTCTACTAGTCAGGACTTCTAAGCTGACAAAACTCCTACTAGGTTAAGGGAAAAAGGTTTTCTTTTCAGCTCAGGTAAATGGGGAGTCCATGGGTGGATATAGCTTCAGGGATTCCACACAACCTCTTTTGTTTTTCCCTGAGATGGAGTCTTGTTCTATCACCCAGGCTGGAGTGCAGTGGTGTGATCTTGGCTCACTGCAACCTCCACTTCCGGGGTTCAAGAGATTCTCCTGTCTCAGCCTCCCGAATAGTTGGGATTACAGGCTTCCGCCACCACACCTGGCTAATTTTTGTATTTTTAAATTACAAAATAGAGATGGGGTTTCACCATGTTGGCCAGGCTAGTTTCAAATTTCTGACCTCAGGTGATTTGCCTGCCTCAGCCTCTCCAAGTGCTGGGATTACAGGTGTGAAGCATCGCACCTCACCCATCCCCTCTTCTAAATCCTTATCCTCTGCAGAGGAGTAAACCAATGGTTATCAGACTCGAGCAGCATCAGCATTACCTGGTGGGCTTGTTCACACCAGGATGGGTGGACTCCCCCCAGCCCCAGAGTTTCCCATTCAGAAGGTCAGAGAAACCTAAACATCTGCATTTCTGCTGGATGGAAATGTCATTTTAAAACTTCCAGTAACCGCATCAAAAAGTACAAAATAAACGGATGGAATTAGTTTCAATAGCATATTTTCTTTAGCATAATATAAAAATAGAAACATATCAACTCATAATCATTGAGATATATTACATTCCTTTTCTTTCACACTATGTCTTTAAAATCGGATGTATATTTTATGATTCCAGCATGTCTCAGTGTGGACCAGCCCTATTTCAAGGGCTCAGAAGTCATCTGTGGCCGAGGCTGTCTAGGAATGTGCCAGCCTAGACAATGCTTACATTATGGAGTCCTTCAGTAAATATTTATTTAAAAACAAAAGAATATATGAGTAAATAAGTACATCAGTACTCACCAGGTGATGCCGACACAGCCAGTCCAGGGACCACCCTTTGAACACCACCGTGCTGGATAACACCTAAATTTTTAAAATCAACAAATGGAGGGATAAGCATACTATTTGAAAACATGGGGATAACGGGAGTTAAAAGAGCAAAAAGAAGTTGTCTCAGGGAAGTTAGGATCAGGCGTGAGAGGAGGGGGCAGGAGTCCGTGGTGTTTGTTATAAGCCTTATCGTACTTATAGTTGTGTATCCTTTCAATAAAAATAAAAGATGGACTTCCAGAAAGAACATGAATTGGCCACTAGAAGGTTTCTGCTGTGCATTTCTGAGAAATGCCCATACATCCGCCATTCCTCCTCCGTGCCGACTCTGGCCCCACAGTGACACGAGCTGGGCTGAGTTCCCGGTACTTCCTGTGTGGCTTGTTATTTACTACACGTGAAAATGCACAAGACTTGCTTCCCACTACTGACCTCAGTCTCTGCCCCAGGAAGAAGAAGAAAAGCTTTGGCTCGAAAAGGCTCTTCAGGGATACAAGGGGGTCACCAAATTACAGCATGCAGCTTTCAGGAGATGACTAAAAGAATGATGACTGATAGCCAACGACGGAAGCCAATCCCTCTTGCTGAAGTGTACCCTCCTCTGCAGCGGTGTTCTTTCTCAGCCCTCCTGGGTGAGGGTGTGACTATCCCTTGGGAAGGCATGGCAGGATGAGAGTAAGAGCACGAAGGAGATAGAGAGACGGTGGTTTGCAGTCAATACTCTGTGGTTTGGGCAGCTTCTCTCCTCCTTGGGTTGAATTTTCTATACTTCCCCTCTCTATCAGCAAGATATGACTTCCAGGGCTCAGATCAGAGCGGTGTCCTTAGCTATTAGGATGATTGCATTTGCCCAGGATTGAGGTGGTACCCAGGACACAGGATCTTCAGAAAGCCCCAGGCAAACAGGATAAGTTGGTCACCCTATTCGATATGATCAGGCGTATGCACTAAGATTTACCTGTGCGGTATCTATGATGGCACTATAGAATACCAAACAATTAGAAAACAATTAAATTAACAATACTTATTGGGTATTACTCTGTGCCAGGGACCATCCTACATGCTTAGGACAGAGCTGTGAACAACACAGACAACACTATGTCTAATTATACTAAAGAAAGTATGATATAGCCACATCACAGAATATTAGGCAACCTATAAAAACTGCCATGGGGAAGGAAATGTTACATTACATCAAGGATGACCGTGAGGTAAAGTTCAGGGAAATAGATGTAGAAGGCATCTTTTGTTTTTGCCTGCCTAGTATGTATTCACTCTGCCATTGATGACCCCTTTGCTGTGGGGAATTTCCCTGCTTCTATCCCAGGGACTTGGAAAGGGCTATTATTCAGGGTGGG
The DNA here is from genome assembly GCA_004027835.1 of Alouatta palliata. Classification (NCBI taxonomy): domain Eukaryota; kingdom Metazoa; phylum Chordata; class Mammalia; order Primates; family Atelidae; genus Alouatta; species Alouatta palliata. The sequence continues at coordinate 81,273 of PVKV010000871.1, read as the reverse complement.
TGTGTGTGTGTAAGGACCATCACATAGATTGCTCTGGCTGGGCACTGCACAATCCTAGACTACTATGAGCATGCTCCCAAGGCTTACATAGTACGTAACGTGGACACCGATACCAGCGGTCCAGGCACGCGACCCAGCTACTCCAATCAGATCTCTCTCTTCCAGCTACCCCAATCAGACCTCTCTCTCTCTCAAGTTCAAATCTCGGGTGGAATGCCAGAAAACGGTGGGAACTGAGTCTTCCCAATGAAGACACCCTAAAGAGTCTGACCCGCCACCTAGATTCCAAGGTCCACCCTGGTCCCCAGCCTCCCAAAGGCTGGATTGTTTAAATTGGTATTTGAATCTTGAAGCCATCTCGGTATCCTGCTAATATCTTTCTTTCGTTAGATTAGGCAGAACTGCTTTCTGTGACTTACAACCACGGAGCTCCGGCTGCTTCCGCAGTTGTCAAAAGAGTGTGTATAAAATGATTTCATTTGTATGAAATGTTATGTGTGTGAATATATATTATACATTATCATACATTACATATACATGATACGTTGTATATTATGATACCTATACTGTGTAAGGGGTGTGTGTGTGAGTGTATGACACCTACGAAATGAGTTGTTCTCTAGATAGTCAAATTACAGATTATTTTTATGTTCTCTTTGAAAGTTTCTACAATGGGCATATACTACTCTTTTTTTTTCCAGTTTTTGGTTTATTTTTTGAGTCAGTGTGTCCCCGTGTCACCTCAGGTTGGAGTGCAGTGTCATAATCTCAACTCATTGCAACCTCTGCCTCCTGGGCTCCAGTGATCCTCCCACCTCAGCCTCCTGAGAGCTGGGACTGCAGGTGTGTGCCACCACTCCTGGCTAATTTTTGTTTTTTGTTTTGCTTTGTTTGAGATGAAGACTCACTCTGTCACCCAGGCTGGAGTGCAGTGGCACGATCTCAGCTCATGGCAACCTCTGCCTCCTGAATTCAAGTGAAGCTCCTGCCTCAGCCTCCCGCATTGCTGGAGGCACCTGCCACCATGCCCAGCTAATTTTTGTATTTTTAGTAGAGATGGGGTTTCACCATGTTGGCCAGGCTGGTCTCAGGCTCCTGGGTTCAAACAATCCACCCTCCTCGGCCTCCCCAAATGCTAGAATTACAGGTGTGAGCCACTGCGCCTAGCCCATATACTGCTTCTTAACAAGAAAAGAAAAATTGGAAACTAAAATATGCACATAGCTCACACCTAGTTAAGACCACAGGGATTTTGAGCCAAACCCCTATTTATAATAACATTTGCATTTGCATGAAGGATTTTCTGTGTGGTGGATTCTCCAAATGGCTGTTCACAGTTCCTCGAGGATTTGGATGTTGGAATGTTGACCACCTTCCTGAATCTGAGGTATGATAAACAATCATCTTAGCTATACACAACTCTGAAATCTATCACTTCAGTTAGAAAAGAATGCAAAGAGGGGAATAATTCATATGTTTCCTTTTTCCGAATTGGGAAACTGAAAAGGAAGCAGTGAAATGGTATGTGTACAAACATTTTGTTTCTGAGCAAACAACCAAAGCCATGTGAATCGGGGTGCGTGGTCTTGTACAATTTTCTCAAAATATTTAGCACTTTTGGCCTAGAGGAAACAGTGGCTACAGAGTGATTCAATGAAGGACTTTAAGTTAAGCAAAGGTTCTACCTGATGTGTTTAGATCCAGCATACAGTCTGTGAAGGACAAACAAGAGGAGGTAGGTTTAGAGTCCAGCATGAGAGATCAGGGCTGGTTATGAGGAATGGCTCTTATATCAGTTGAACAGATGTTTACTGAGTGTGTTGTGTGTTGAGCTTTTGGCTGTACTGTAATGAATTCAAAAGAAAACAAAAAGCATGATTCTACCCCTGGAGGCAACTCTCACTGTTCTTGGGGAGACAAGATGAAAGAACCTGTGAAATAAAGACAAATCCAACCACATACAGAATCAAAGGCCAAGGTATGTAGTACAGATGATAAGGCTACTGGAGAGGAGTCAGGACTGGTCCGGGAAGGACACATGGCTGGGAGCCTGAGCCTAACCCCTGCTTCGGAGGATGACGACTCAGATGAATGCAGAAAAGTCTTCAAAGAGAGATTAGGGCAGGGGATTTAAAGCCAAGGCCCAACTTCAGCCCAGAGCCAGGCCATGGGTGGTTTTTTTGAACTTGAAGAACCTACCGAAATTTAAAATTTGATAAGTCACACATATGATTCCACATTCCACATTTTATTTCTTAAAAAATAAAAAAAATCCAGCAATACTAGTACAGGGCAAGATGGAGAAGCAGCTGCCCTGTCTCAATAGAGCAGGTGCTATATTGAGGCCACAGTCCCCACCGTTCCCAAGGTCTCTCCAAATGAGGCTGAAAGATCCATTGCCATTTATCATCTTGCCCTGAGCCTGCTTTGTTTGTTAATTTACCCTCTAGGCCCCTGTAGACATTTGAGTTTGAGACTCCTGAATGAAAGAAATAGCCCTACAATGAAAAATTAGCAAGGTACATTCAGAGTGAGAGAGGAAATAGGCCTAACATTATAATGTAGCTGATCAGGGGATGTGAGGCGGGGACAGCCTGGCCTGCCAAGCTAAAGAGTATGGATCCAGTAGAGCAGACAGAGAGGAGCCATTATGCTTTGTTAAATAGTGACAAGAACAAGCCTTGGAATAACCCCAAGTCTCCAGGATGCGGCTTCTGTCGCTCTCTGGATCTATCTGACTGCTGAATGCACTTTGGAGTCAAACAGTGGCCACTCGTGACCCATGGCCTTGAGAAAGCTGTTTACATTCTCTGAGTTTTATAAACAGTGATGAAAAGAGTGCCTGTGACTATGGCCCTGTGGATTACACAGAATGAGGTGTGGTGAGTGCACGGCACAGAGCCTGGTTCCTCATCATGCTTACCTTCATTATTGCTGTCACCACCACTAACAACCTTGCACAGCAGCCTAGGACAGTAGTTACCACAGAGGGGAGTTTGCTGCCTGGGAACATTTGGCAACACCTGGAGATCCTTTTGGTTGTCATATGGTGACATGGGAGGGGACAGGAAAGATGCTACTGGCATCTGGCAAGAAGAGTCCAGGAATGCTGCTGAGTGTCCAACAATGCACTGGACAGTGCCTACCACAAAGAATGATCCATCGAAGTGTCCACAGTGTGGAAGTAGCAGAGACCTGGTCTAGTGCGATGGTTACCAAGGGCCAACTTCACAGAACCACCCAACAGCAGTGCTGAGAATGTACATCCCCAGCCCGGCCCCTAAAGATCGGCCCATTGGGAAGCTGGCCCAGTAATCCACACATATTCTAGAATATTTCCCCAGAGTCACAACCCTCAGCCAGTCTTGACAGTCACCTGTTTCGAGGTTAGTGAGTTCTTATGCACGTTTGATGTCCCCTGAGTGGCAGGCATCTGTTGCACATTAAAACATGCCTCCCAGGCAGGGGTGTGTGTGGTCAGCTGTCAAGGTCAGCTTTGGGTGGTCTGGTGTCATTTGGTAGATACATAAGACCTGCTTGTAAAAGAGAAGAGCACAAGCCAACCAGGACCTGGCCCCAGTCCCTCTCTGCAGAGTGGGCTCCAGGTCCTGAATCTGCGTTCTGAGTAGCCTTTTCTCTTCCCAGCAGTTGTGTTTCTATTCTCACTGAATCTCTGGCTTGTAAAGCTCAACACGTTCATCATTTCACCAGTAGCCAGAAAGCCCTAGAAAGAGGTGAAACTGCTTTTCTCCCTTCAGAAACTTAGAATATTTTAATTCTAAACTAACAATCATGCTGGGCATGGTGGCTCACACCTGTAATCCTAACACTTTGGGAAGCTATGGTGGGAGGATCAAGAGGTCAGGAGATCAAGACCATCCTGGCCAACATGATGAAACCCTGTCTCTATTAAAACAAAATACAAAAATCAGCTGGGCATGGTGGCAAATGCCTGTAATCCCAGCTACTTAGGAGGCTGAGGCAGGAGAATCACTTAAACCCAGGAGGCAGCGGTTGCAATGAGCTGAGATAGTGCCACTGCACTCCAGCCTGGCAACAGAGCTAGACTCCATCTCAAAAAAGAAAAAAAATCATAACCAAAGATTTGATCATTACAAACAAAAGGCAGGGCCATAATCTGTGCCTGGAAATAAGCTGAGGGATGCTGCAAACTAGTCTCTCCAAACAAAGAACAGTCCTTTGAAAACCTTTCTTTGTAGGCTCAAGGGAAGTACTCTGACTTCTGAGCCCTACCTCACACCAAACACTTGGGCCAGCATCTAGGCCCCATATCCAATATACTTGTTGATCAGTATACATCTTGTAAGGATTTTTATACCTTTTAAAGCTTTTGTAATTAGTTGGCTCATTTAGTTTAAGGTTACTTCTGATCTCTTAGAGAATCATATATACCCAGGAATTCTTCCAATGTGAAAACAGAAAATCAAACTAAACCTGTAAATTATTTTTAAATGTAACCAAAATTTCACATGCCAAATTTAACTATTAGTGAAACTGAAGTAATGTAGCATTTTACAGATACTTATGTGTTATTATTTCTCTGTTGCAATTCTCTCTATATATGTTGAAGCTGCAACACATTTTCAGGTATCAAACGTTTGTATAGTGTTATACATTATACAAGTATGAACATTGTGTTATGCTTGTAACAGCCCTGAACGTGAAAAAGATTTTTTCACATCTATATACATACACGATTATGTACAATTAGGCACAGGATTGAATCAGCAGCATTTTTTTTTTTCACTGTGGGAAGAAAGAGTCATGAACATTTGTATGAGTAAATATTAAAGTCCTGAACTTCTCTTGGCTCCAGAGAACTGACAGAACATTAAAAAAGCCCTTAGGTAGAGGAAATAATATAATGTGGTCTTCATTGAGTCCAGCCAGGGAAACTCACCTGATTCTGAATTCATTTTCTACAGTAAAATTGATTAGTTTGCCTCATACTCTGAACCCTATAAAAAGCACCAAGGTAGTCCTAATTCTTCTTCTACTAATAAACCTATTCTTGGGTATGCTTTATGCTTTAATGCTTATAAGGCACTTTTACATATTATGACCAAATAATTTGCTCATATATTCTTTCATCTAGTAATTCCTTCAACAACCTATTATTACATTCTTAGTCATGTGAGAGAAAAAAAGGCAAGCACAAGAGATGTAATTGCAGGCCTCATGAAGCTTACAAATACGTTTTAATCTAATAGATAGACAAATAAATGAAAAACTGCATCCAAACAAGGACATTACAAGATAAGAAAATTACATACCAGCATATTAAAAAGGATATGAGTGGCTGGAGTTTATCCCAGGAATGCAAGGTTTATTCAACAAATGAAAATCATTTAATGAAATTTATGATATTAACAGATTAAAAGAAAAATAGAATGTGATCATTTTACTAGATGAAGAAAAGGCATTTGCCAAAAATGTAGACTCATTCATGACTTTTTAAATCCACACAACTAGGGATAGGAGAAGATTCCCTCAATCTATTAAAGAGCATCTACAATAATTATGACTCCTTATTGCTGAAATATTGAGCATTCCTCTTCTTAAGTTGGAGACGAGGTAAGGGATGTCTGCTTGCATCATTAGCCAAAGTCCTAGCCAGTGCAAAAAGGCAGGAAAAATGAAACAAAATCATAAAAACTAGGAAGGAAGAAATAAAGCTGTCACTACAGGTGACATCATTTTCTATGTAGAAAACTGTAAAGGGTCTACCAAAACTCTGCTAGATCTAGTAAGTGAATGTACCAGTGTCACCTACGACAAAGTAAACATAAGAAACATAATTTAATACTATCAGCAAGAAATATTGGAAAGCAAAATAAAAATATCATTTAAAATGGCATTCAAAACTATAAAATTTTGGGGGTAAGTTTTTTAAAGATGTCAAGATCTTTCCATTGAAAATTATAAAATATTGATGATAGAAACGAAAGAACGAATCATAAAGAGATGCCATGTTCTGCACTGGAGCAGTAGTATTAAGACGTCAGTTCTCCCTAAGTTGATCTGTCAATTCTACCTATCCTAATCAAAACCCTAGCTGGCTTTTTTTTCCAGGAAATAAATAAGCTGATTCTAAAATGTACATGGAAATGCAAATGACATCGAATTTCTAAAACAATATTTAATATTTAATAAGGTCAGAGGACTTTCTCTGACTTAAAAACTAACTGTAAAGTTATGGTAATCACAACAGTGTGGCATTGTAGAAAGACTAAAAAGTCCAGAAATACACACATACATATATGATTGACAAGACTGCCATGGCAATTCAATGGAGAATTGAAAGCCTTTTCAAAAAATAGTGCTAGAACAACTGGATATTTATACTGGGTGGAAAAACAAACCTTCATGGCTACCTCATGTCATATACAAAAAATGCATTTAAAATGGATAGTAGATTATTAAAATAGATAAAAGCAAAAAAAGTCCTGATGATGCCAATTTTATATTTGGCTTTTAGAAGAAAACACAGGGAAATATATTCACAACCTAAGATTAGACAAATGTTCCTTAGATAGGACACAGAAGAATGAGAAAAAAAGGAAGAAACTGACAAATTGAACTTAAAACCTTTTGCTAATCAAAAGATACCATTAAGAAAATGAAAAGACAAGCCAGGAGCTAAGAGAAAATTTTTACAATACCTATATCCAACAAAGAATTTGTATTCAGAATATGTAAAAAAAAAAAAAAAAATGCTTGATTTGTATTGGGCTTGTTTTCTTTTAATCAGCGAATTTTTATTTAGTAATTAAAAGAAAACAAACCCAATACAAATGAGCAAAATACTTGAATAGTTAGTAGATAGTTCATAAATGATGTATAAATGATAAAGAAGAACATAATAACGTGCTCAACGTCAGTAGTCATCTGGAAAATTCCAAATTAAAACCCAAATAAGTTACCACTATACATCTACTAAAATCTAAATTAAAAAAAAAAAATCCTGACAATGCCAAATGTTGGCAAGGACCTGGATCAACTGGAACCCCCGTATATTGTTGGTGGAGGTATAAAATGATCCCATCAGTTTTGAAAAGTAGCATTTTCCTAAAATGTTATATATACAGCTATCCTGTGACCAAGCAATTCCTAAGTATTTACCAAAGAGAAATGAAAATATATGTCTGAAAAATTATTATACAAGAATATTCATAGTAACTTTATTCATAATAGCCCAAAATTGTTAACAACATAGATCCTCAACAGGAGAATGGATAAACTGGCATGTTGATACAATGGGATGTCACTGAGCAATTTTAAAAAAAGGAAATAAACTGCTGATACCTGTAACAAGTATGTTTCTGAGTCTCAGAAACATGCTGTTGAAAAGCCAGACACCAAAGAGCACAAACTATATGATTCCACTTATGTGAAATTCCAGAACCAACATAATTAATTATAGTGTTAAAAATCAAGACAATGATTGCTTTAGGTCAAGGAGGTCTTGACTAGGTGGGAACAAGAAGGAACTTTCTGGTGTGATATGTATATTACATTTATCAAAATTGGTCTTTTGTCAAAATAGCTCAAACTATGTGCGTAAGATCTATGCATTTTACTGTTTGCAATTATGACTGAATAACATAGTAATCAGACAAATAAATACAAAATTACGGGCCGGGCGCCGTGGCTCACACCTGTAATCCCAGCACTTGGGGAGGCTGAGGCGGGTGGATCATGAGGTCAAGAGATTGAGACCATCCTGGCCAAAATGGTAAAACCCCGTCTCTACTAAAAGTACAAAAAATTAGCCGGGCATGGTGGCATGGTGGTGCATGACTGTAGTCCCAGCTACTCAGGAGGCTGAGGCAGGAGAATTGCTTAAAACCAGAAAACGGAAGTGGCAGTGAGCCAGGATCGTGCAACTGCACTTCAGCCTGGTGATAGAGTGAAACTCTGTTTCAATTAAAACAAACAAACAAACAAACAAATACAAAATTACAATAGTGATTACTGTTTTTTGTTGTTGAACAATCCACCTTTTTAAAAAAATATATAGAAGTTCTGGGATACATGTGCAGAACGTGCAGGTTTGTTACATAGGTATACACATACCATGATGGTTTGCTGCACCCATCAATCCATCATCTACATTAGGTATTTCTCTTAATGTATTCCTCCCCTAACCCCCTACCCACCAACAGGCCCCGGTGTGTGATGTTCCCTTCCCGGTGTCCATGTGTTCTCATTGTTCAATTCCCACTTATGAGTGAGAACATGCAGTGTTTGGTTTTCTGTTCTTGTGTTAGTTTGCTGAGAATGATGGTTTCCAGTTTCATCCATGTTCCTGCAAAAGAGATGAACTCATCCTTTTTTATGGCTGCATAGTATTCCATGGTGTATATGTGCCACATTTTTTTTTAAAATTGTACTTTAGATTCTGGGGTACATGTGCAGATCATGCAAGATTGTTGCATAGGTGCATTAATGGCAAGGCGATCACTGCCACCATCCCCCCATCACCTATATCTGACATTTCTCCCCATGTTATCCCTTCCCAACCTCCCTCCCACTATCCCTCCCCTAAACCCCCACAATGGACCCTAGTGTGTGATGCTACCCTGTCTGTGTCCATGTGTTCTCATTGTTTAATACCCACCTATGAGTGAGAACATATGTGTTTGATTTTCTGTTCTTGTGTTAGTTTGCTGAGAATGATGGTTTCCAGGTTCATCCATGTCCCTAAAAGGACACAAACTCATTGTTTTTTATGGCTGCATAGTATTCCATGGTGTGTATGTGCCACATTTTCTTTATCCAGTCTATCATTGATGGGCATTTGGGTTGGTTCCAGGTCTTTGCTGTTGTAAACAGTGCCATGATGAACATGTATGTGCATGTGTCTTTATAATAGAATGATTTAAGTCATTTGGGTATATACCCAGTAATGGGAATTCTGGGTCAAATTGAATTTCTATTTCTAGATCCTTGAGGAATAACCACACTGTCTTCCACAATGATTGAACTAGTTTACACTCCCACCAACAGTGTAAAAATGTTCCTATTTCTCCACATCCTCTCCAGCATCTGTTGTCTCCCGATTTTTTAACGATCACCATTCTAGCTGGTGTGAGATGGTATCTCAATGTAGTTTTGATTTGCATTTCTCTAATGACCAGTGATGATGAGCTTTTTTTCATATGTTTGTTGGCCACATTAACGTCTTCTTTTGAGAAGTGTCTGTTCATATCCTTTGCCCACTTTTGGATGGGATTGTTTGTTTTTCTCTTGTAAATTTGTTTAAGTTCCTTGTAGATTCTGGATACTAGCCCTTTGTCAGATTGATAAGTTGCAAAAATTTTTCCCATTCTGTAGGTTTCCTGTTCACTCTGATGATAGTTTCTTTTGTTGTGCAGATGCAGAAGCTCTTTAGTTTAATTAGATCCCATTTGTCAATTCTGGCTTTTGTTGCTATTGCTTTTGGTGTTTTAGTCATGAAGTCTTTGCCTATGCCTATGTCGTGATTGATATTGCCTAGGCTTTCTTCTAGGGTTTTCATGGTTTTCAGTCTTCCATTTAAGTTTTGACTCCATCTAGAATTAATTTTTGTATACGGTGTAAGGAAGAGGTCCAGTGTCAGTTTTCTGCATATGGCTAGCCAGTTTTCCCAACACAATTTATTAAATAGGGAATCCTTTCCCCATTGCTTGTTTTTGTCAGGTTTGTCAAAGATCAGATGGTTGTAGATGTGTGACATTATTTCTGAGGCCTCTGTTCTGTTCCATTGGTCTATATCTCTGTTTTGGTACCAGTACCATGTTGTTTTGTTTACTGTAGCCTTGTAGTATAGTTTGAAGTCAGGTAGCGTGATGCCTTAAGCATTGTTCTTTTTGCTTAGGATTGCCTTGGGCTCTTTTTTTGTTCCACATCAAATTTCAAGTAGTTTTTTCTAATTCTGTGAAGAAAGTCAATGGCATCTTGATGGGGATAGCATTGAATCTATAAATTACTTTGGGCAGTATGGCCATTTTCACGATATTGATTCTTCCTATCAATGAGCATGGAATCTTTTTTGTCATTTGTTTGTGTCCTCTCTTATTTCCTTGATCAGTGGTTTGTAGTTCTTCTTGTAGAGGTTCTCACATCCCTTGTAAGTTGTATTCCTAGGTATTTTATTCTCTTTGTAGCAATTGTGAATGGGAGTTCACTCATGATTTGGTTCTCTGTCTGTTACTGGTGTATAGGAATGCTTGTGATGTTTGCACATTGCTTTTATACCCTGAGTCTTTGGTGAAGTTGCTTATCAGCTTAAGGAGATCTTGGGCTGAGATGTTGAGGTTTTTAAATATACAATCATGTCATCTGCAAACAGAGACAATTTGACTTCCTGTCTTCCTATTTGAATACCTTTTATTTCTTTCTCTTTCTGATTGCCCTGGCCAGAAATTTCAATACTGTGTTGAATAGGAGTGATGAGAGAGGGCATCCTTGTCTTATGCCAGTTTTCAAAGGGAATGCTTCTGGCTTTTGCCCATTTAGTATGATATTGGCTGTGGGTTTGTCATAAATAGCTCATATTATTTTGAGCTACGTTCCATCAATATCTAGTTTATTGAGATCTTTTAGCATGAAGTGGTGTTGAATTTTCTCAAAGGCCTTCTCTGTATCTGTTGAGAGAATCATGTGGTTTTTGTCATTGGTTCTGTTTATGTGATGGATTATATTTATTGATTTGCATATGTTGAACAAGCCTTACATCCCAGGAATGAAGGCTGACTTGATCGCGGTGGTTAAGCTTTTTGATGTGCTGCTGGATTCAGTTTGCCAGTATTTTATTGAGGTTTTTTGCATCAATATTCAAAAGGGATAACTGGCCTGAAATTTTCCTTTTTTGTTGTGTTTCTGCCAGGTTTTGGTATCAGGATAATGCTGACCTCATATAATGAGTTAGGGAGGAGTCTCTCTTTTTCTATTGTTTGGAATAGTTTCAGAAGGAATGGTACCAGCTCCTCTTTGTACCTCTGGTAGAATTTGGCTGTAAATCTGTCTGGTCCTGGACTTTTTTTTTTTTTTTCTTTTGGTTGGTAGGCTTTTAATTACTGCCTCTATTTCAGAATTTGTTATTGTTCTAGTCAAAGATTCAACTTCTTCCTGGTTTAGTCTTTGGAGGGTGTGTGTGTCCAGGAATTTATCCATTTCTTCTAGATTTTCTAGTTTATTTGCATAGAGGTGTTTATAGTATTCTCTGATGCTAGTTTGTATTTCTGTGGGATCAATGGTGATATCCCCTTTATCATTTTTTGTTTTGTCTATTTGATTTTTCTCTCTTTTCTTCTTTATTAGTCTATCTAGCAGTCTATCTATTTTGTTAATCTTTCAGAAAACCAGCTCTGGGATTCATTGGGTTTTTGAAGTGTTTTTTTATATCTCTGTTGCCTTCATTTCTGTTCTGATTTCAGTTATTTCTTGTCTTCTGCTAGCTTTTGAATTTGTTTGCTCTTGCTTCTCTAGTTCTTTTAATTGTGATGTTAGGGTGTTGATTTAGATCTTTCCCGCTTTCTCCTGTGGGCATTTAATGCTGTAAATTTCCCTCTAAACACTGCTTTAGCTGTGTCCCAGAGATTCTGGTAGGCTGTGTCTTTGTTCTCATTGGTTTCAAAGAACTTATTTATTTCTGCCTTAATTTTGTTATTTACGTAGTAGTCATTTATAAGCAGGTTGTTCAGTTTCCATGTAGTTGTGCAGTTTTGAGTTCGTTTCATAATCCTGAGTACTAATTTGATTACACTTTGGTCTGAGAGACAGTTTGTTATAATTTCTGTTCTTTTACATACGTTGAGGAGTTTTACTTCCAATTATGTGGTCAATTTTCAAATAAATGTGATGTGGTGCTGAGAAAAATGTATATCCAGTTGATTTGGGGTGGAAAGTTCTATAGATGTCTATTAGGTCCACTTAGTCTAGAGCTGAGTTCAAGTCCTGAATATCCGTGTTAATTTTCTGTCTCGTTGATCTGTCTAATATTGACGGGGAGTGTTAAAGTCTCTCACTATTATTGTATGGGTGTCTAAGTCTCTTTGTAGGTCTCTAGGAACTTGCTTTATGAATCTGGGTGCTCCTGTATTGGGTGCATAAATATTTAGGATAGTTAGCTCTTTTTCTTGCATTGATCACTTTACCATTATGTAATGCCCTTCTTTTTGTCTTTTTAATCTTCGTTGGTTTAAAGTCTGTTTTATAAGAGACTAAGATTGCAACACCTGCTTCTTTTTTGCTTTCCATTTGCTTGGTAAATATTCCTCCATCCTTTTATTTTGAGCCTATGTGTGTCTTTGCACATGAGATGTGTCTCCTGAATACAGCACATGATGGGTCTTGGCTCTTTATCCAGTTTGCCAGTCTGTGTCTTTTAATTTGGGCATTTAGCCCATTTACGTTTAAGATTAATGTTGTTATATGTGAATTTGATCCTGTCATTATGATGCTAGCTGGTTATTTTGCCCATTAGTTGATGCAGTTTCTTCATAGTGTCAATGGCCCTTACAATTTGGTATATTTTTGCAGTGGCTGGTACCAGTTTTTCCTTTCCACATTTAGTGCTTCCTTCAGGAGCTCTTATAAGGCAGGCCTGGTGGTGACAAAATCTCTCAGCATTTGCTTGTCTGTAAAGGATGTTATTTCTCCTTCACTTATGAAGCTTAGTTTGGCGGGATAAGAAATTCTTAATTGAAAATTCTTTTATTTAAGAATGTTGAATATTGGCTCCCACTCTCTTTTGGCTTGCAGGGTTTCTGCAGCAAGATCTGCTATTAGTCTGATGGGCTTCCCTTTGTAGGTAACCTGACCTTTCTCTCTGGCTGCTCTTAAAATTTTTTCCTTCCTTTCAATCTTGGTGAATCTGATGAGTATGTGTCTTGGGGTTGCTCTTCTCAAGGAGTATCTTTGTGATGTTCTCTGCATTTCCTGAATTTGAATGTTGGCCTGCCTTACTAGGTTGGGGAAGTTCTCCTGGATAACATCCTGAAGAGTGGAGTTTTCCAACTTGGTTCCATTCTCCCCATCACTTTTAGGTACACCAATCAAACATAGGTTTGGTCTTTTCACATAGTCCCATATTTGTTGGAGGCTTTGTTTGTTCCTTTTTATTCTTTTTTCTCTAATCTTGTCTTCACACTTTATTTCATTTAGTTGATCTTCAATCTCTGATATCCTTTCTTCTACTTGATTGTTTTGGCTGTTGATACTTGTGTATGCTTCACAAAGTTCTCGTGCTGTGTTTTTCAGCTCTATCAGCTCATGTGTGTTCTTCTCTAAACTGGTTATTTTTGTTAGCAATTCCTCTCCCCTTTTTTCAAGGATTTTAAAATTCCTTGCATTGGGTTAGAACATGCTCCTTTAGCTTGGAGGAGTTTGTTATTACCCACCTTCTGAAGCCTACTTCTGTCAATTCATCAAACTCATTCTCTGTCCAGTTTTTTGTTCCCTTGCTGGTGAGGAGTTGTGATCCTTTGGAGGAGAAGAGACATTCTAGTTTTTGGAATTTTCAGCCTTTTTGCACTGGTTTTTCCTCATCTTCATAAATTGATCTACTTTTTGTCTTTGATGCTAGTGACCTTCAGATGGGGTTTTGTGTAGATGTCCTTTTTGTTGATGATGGTGCTATTCCTTTCTGTTTGTTAGTTTTCCTTCTAACAGTCAGGCCCCTCTGCTGCAGGCCTGCTGGAGTTTGCTGGAGGTCCACTCCAGATCCTGTTTGCCTGGGTATCACCAGTCGAGGCTGCAGAACAGCAAAGATTGCTGCCTGTTCCTTCCTTGGAAGCTTTGTCCCAGAGGGGCACCTGCCAGATGCCAGCTGGAGCTCTCCTGTATGAGGTATCTGTCAACTGCTGCTGGGAGGTGTCTCCCAGTCAGGAGGCATGAGGGTCAGGGACCTACTTGAGGAGGCAGTCTGTCCCTTAGCAGAGCTCGAGCGCTGTGCTTGGAGATCTGCTGCTCTCTTCAGAGCTGGCAGGCAGGAACATTTAAGTCTGCTGCAGCTGCGTCCACAGTCACCTCTTCCTCCAGATGCTCTGTCCCAGGGAGATGGGAATTTTATCTATAAGCCCTTGAGTGGAACTGCTGCCTTTCTTTCAGAGATTCCCTGCCCAGAGAGGAGGAATCTACAGAGGCAGTCTGCTATAGCGGCTTTGCTGAGCTACAATGGGCTCTGCCCAGTCTGAACTTCCTGGTGGCTTTGTTTACACTCTGAGGGGAAAACCACCTACTCAAGCCTCAGTAATGACAGATGCCCCTATCCCCAGCAAGTTCTAGCTTCCCAGGTCAACTTCAGACTGCTGTGCTGGCAGCAAGAGTTTCAAGCCAGTGGATCTTAGCTTGCTGGGCTCCACGGTGGTGGGACCTGCTGAGCAAGACTCCTTGTCTCCCTGGCTTCAGCCTCATTTCCAGGGGAGTAAATGGTTCTGTCTCACTGGTGTTCCAGGCACCACTGGGGCACAAAAAAACTCCTACAGCTAGCTCAGTGTCTGCCCAAATGGCCACCCACTTTTGGGCTTGAAACTCAAGGCCCTGGTGGTGTAGGAATCCAAGGGAATCTCCTGGTCTCCAGATTGCAAAGACCATGGGAAAAGCATAGTATCTGGGCTGCAATGCACCATTACTCATGGCACAGTCCCTCATGGCTTTCCTTGGCTAGGGAAGGGAGTTCCCCAACCCCTTGTTCTTCCCAGGTGAGGTGACGCCCCACCCTGCTTCTGCTCACCCTGTGTGGGCTGCACCCACTGTCTAACCAGTCCAAATGAGATGAGCCAGGTACCTCAGTTGGAAACGCAGAAATCACCTGCCTTCTGCATTGATCTCTCTGGGAGCTACAGACCAAAGCTGTTCCTTTTCGGGCATCTTGAGTCATCCCGTGATTACTGTTTTCAGTGAAGAAGACCCAGTGCCATAAGAGCACCTCATAGGTGAAAAAAAGGCTTTCTTGAGGAAGAGACTATTGGCCTGAGATTCTCATAATGAGAAGGAAAAGTTAAGGCAAATATAGGAGTAAGAAAAGGCCCTGTAGCCAGGGGGTCAATGGCACATTTCAGAAGCTGCCCAAAGGCCAGTGTGTTAGTTAGCTATTGCTGTATGACAATATCACTGCAAACTTACTGGCATAAAGCAACTCACGTTTATTATTTCAGTCTCTGTGGCTCTGCTGTCCATACTCTGCAAGGCTGCATTCAAGATGTCAACCTGGGCTGGGGTCTCATCTGAAGGCTTGATTGGGAAAGGACTCACTTCCGAGTTCACATGGTTTTTAGCAGCATTCACTTTCTTGCATGTTCTTGGACGAAGGGCCTCAGTTGCTGGCTGTTGACTAGAGGCTGTCATCTGTTTCTGTGATGTGGCCTTCTTCATAAGCAGCTCACCATGTGGCAACTTGCTTTTGCAAAGCCAGTAAGAGAGAGACTCTAAGCCTGACAAACCTTGCGATCTTATGTGACATAATCATGGAAGTGACATTTCAACACCTTTACTATAATTTGTTAGAAGCAAGCCACAGGTCCTGCCTATGCTCAAGGAGAGGGGATCGCACATGGGAGTGAATGCCAAGAGGTAGGTCTCACGGGCTGCTTAAGTCTGTCTCATTGGAGTGCAGCTGGAGGGCTAAGATACTCTGCCGCTACTACACACAGGCACTGCTCCAGGTTCTTTACAAAAGCTGTGTAGCTTAATTCCCCCATCAACACTTTATAAGGTCAAAATTATTATTGTCATTTCTTACGTGAGGAAACCAGGCTTCTAAGAGGCTAAATCATATTTGCCAAAGTTCCCACAGCAAGAAAATAGCAAATCTAAGATTCAAACTCAGACTTATTTGACTCCAATGGGTATATTCTTTCTCTTTTACCACCCTGCCACTGCCGATGTATATATTTGTCTCTATTTCCTCCTTTGGAGTGACTTTACATGTAGAGCAACTGAGGCAGGAAGGGGGCTCAGCCTCCATGAGGTCCCCCAATGGCATGATGGCACAGGCAGCACAGAACTCTGGGTTCTGTCTCCTAGCCCGTGCTGTATCTCAGCTCACTTCTCCTCCTATGAATAAGCAACTGCCTTAAATACAGACCTTCAAGAACTGGCACCCTGGCTCTAGTAGGCTCCGGAGCCTCACTTCAGGGAGCTATGGTTGCATTTTTAAAGGAAATCCAATTCAGTGCCCATAAAAGTCCTCATTATCTTGCTAAGGTTGGCAGTTGGGGACTCTGAAGTAGCTGAAATCTCTATAAACTACTCCTGGCAGGCATCCACCTTAGCCTGGTAGACAGAGAGAAAATCATCTGCAAAATGTCAAGATGATGTTTAAACATCTCCGTCTCCCACCTCACAGTCAGAAGGATGTTCTAAGGGCCTGAGTAGGTGCAGCCCACCCAGACGAAGTGTAGCGAGGCTCACACCCACCCACCCACTGGCCATGACTCACTTTCCCTCTAATCAAGGAAACACAACCCAAAACAATGTGCTGCTCAGACTTGATAGTTTCTCGTTTGTTACATGGGAGGAACACTGAAGTAATGAACAGAATTTTGGTGTTCTGTTCCTGGATTTCTGAAACAGGTTTTCTTAGCACTATCTTAGTGAAAAATAATACATCAAAAGTTACCATTCATGTTCCCAACTCTGTCCCTCTAGAGGGGTCAGGAAACTTTAGCCCGTGGGCCAAATCCAGCCAGCAGCTGGGTTTTTTATGATCTTAAAGCAAAAGATGGCTTTAACATTTTTAAAGCGTTGTAAAAAGAAAAACAAAGAACAAGAGACAGTGACCATATGTGTCCTGCAAAGCCAAAAATACTTCCTGGTCCTTTACAAAAGAAGTTTGTTACCCCTGCTCTAGATTTTAGTAGTGTCCTACAAAAAGGGTTTCTACGGTCAAATAATTTGGGGAACCATGGATTAAATACAATGCGTATTAATGGGCTATGTATTTTGCATGTGTGTGTGTGTATGTATTTTTTGGTAAATGCATGTCTTATCAGAGCCTTTACTCATGTTTTTTTTTTTTTTTTTTTTTTTTTTAATCTGGAAGACAGAGATGTAGTAGGCAACGTTTGCTACTTTTCTTTGGCCTCAGTACCCTTTTCATGTGGGATGTGGTTTTAGGAACTGTCTTGTGTTAACTGAGGACAGCCTCTAGTCAACAGCCAGCAACCAAGGACCTTTGTCCAAGAACATGCAAGAAACTGAATGCTGCTACAGCCCTTTTCATTAGAGATGTGTGGTGGACATCATGGAGGTCATGCCCCTGGCACTAACTGGTTGCACACACCTTTTGGGTCCTTCTGCCGCTGATGCATCAGAGCTGGAGAGCACGGAGTTAAGAGTAAGGGCTCAGGAGCCAGACTCGCTCGGTTCAAACTCCCTCTACCTGCTAATTGTGGAACTAAGGGGAATATGCTTCACTAATCTGTGCCTCTGTGTCCTCCACTGCAAAATGGGGTTAATTATAGCCGCTGCCTCCTAGAGCCACAACAATCGAATCAGATAATGTGTGTGAAACATGCAGCATGAGCGCTGGCACACAAGATACACTTCTGAACAAATGTTCACTATTGTTATTATACATCTCTAAAATGGGAATAAGATGCTGGCCTAATAGAGTTATTTAGCATCACAGTATATGGGAAAGGGACCCATAAAAAGGAAACAGCAAATCCACATATGGGAAAGGTATTCATAACGAGGAAACAGCAAATTTTCCTAGAAAAACGTGACTACCATCATTCTGAAAAAGACAGTTGTATTTGCCTAAGGGATACATATTCATTTTCTGGGGGCTGCTCTAACAAAGCCACAAACTGGGTGGCTTAAAACAACAGACATCTGTTATCTCTCAGTTCTGGAGGCCAGAAGTTGAAAGTCAAGTTGCTGTCGGGGCTGTGCTTCCTCCGAAGCTTCTAGGGAAGAATCGCTCCTTGCCTCTGCCTGGTGTCCCTTGGCTTGTGGTGGCATCACAGCCTCTCTCTTTGCATGGCATTCTCCCTGTGTGTCTGTCTTCACTTCATCCTCCCTCTGTTTGTTTGTTTTCTGTTTGTTTGTTTCAGAGACAGGGTCTCATTATGTTGCCTTGGATGGTCTTGAACTCTTGGCCTTAAGTGATCCTCCCACCTTGGCTTCCCAAAGTGCTGGGATTGCAGGCATGAGCCGCCATGCCTGGCCCCCCTCTCTCTTCTTACAAGGACACCAGCCATGTTGGATTAAGGAGCCACCATACTCCAGCATGAGCTCATCTTAACTAATTACATCTGCAGTGATTCTATTTCAAAATTACATCATATGCTGAGACCCTGGGGGTTAAAACGTCAACATTATCTTTTTGGGTAATGCAATTCAAGTCATAACCGTGAGGTTTGCAACCTCGGCAGGATAATTCCTTGTGGTGGGGGCTGCCCTATGCATTGCAGGATGCCCAGCAGGGTCCTGGCTTCCACTCACTAGATGCCAACAGCCCCTTTCCCCAGTCATAACAATCGCAGACGTCTTCAGACATTACCAAATATCCCTCGAGGAGCAAAATTGCCTCAGTTAAGAACCACTGGGTTAAAAAATAATACTTTCTAGACTAACTCAAAACAAAAAGACTTCCTCCAGTGGGACTGCGGAAGTGGCTAGTATAGCAGTTAGGTCATAAAGTGTAGATATTCCTCTTATGGCATATTGCTAATAATAATGACTAAAAATTTTGCCTTGCCTAGCAGATCTTTTTGCTGAGATAAATTTCCCTACCTGGAGGCCACATAAGCGAGTCGTAGCCTAAAATGTAAATTGCTTGGAAATATAGCAAAGTTGGTGACATAATAATGAAAAGGAAAATCGATTTCTCCAGAAATACACATCTGTTCATTAAAGCTGTCTGCTAGTCCGTTGCAGCTGTTCCTGTTTAAAAACTAAAGATCTAAACATAATCCTTTACAGTGGAAACTTAGGAGAGAAGATATTCATAAAAGTCTGTCCAAATGGTTTGGCAGTTAAGTGTGCTTTATTTTTGTCTATGGCTCTTATGGAACCCTCTGAACGTACAAATGAAAACTAAAATGTCGTAGCTACATCCTCATTGAAGCTGTTCGCCATCCAGAGTGACCAGTTCAAATCTTGCTGGGACAGTGCAAGGGGTGACAAGTTTCCCAGGCAATTAAATGATCAGTCTTTCTCTGTATATAGGAAACTTGGAAGATTTTCAAGAAAAATATAGCTGTGAAGCAAGATATCTTCCCTAACCCCTTCTCAGGCGAGAACTGGAGTGCAGGCATTGGAGCTAGCCAGCTGCTTCTGCTCCAGCAGGGGCAAACTCCATTCACTCAAACCTGCTGCACTCAACCCCTCGTGGGACAGGGCACACAAGTGAGCGGGTGCAGGAGCCAGGGGTGAGCGCTTTTGGGTGCCAGCAGGAACAAACTCTGTACCAGCCTTGCAGCAGCATTTAGTGGGGTGCCCACCACCTCTGAAGCCCCAGGGGGCACGCGTTACAGTGCTCTTTTAGCTCTGCCATTCATGGATCGCTTAAGTGTTACTAGCTCAGTGGGCCCTCTGCCTTTTCACATGAGGTGACTGCCTGCCACCAGCAAGGGCAGATGGTCAGTGTGACAGCCTTTGCATCTGCACCCACGACCCCCAAGCTCTTGTTCAGCATCCAAGAAAAATAGGTCTCACAAATGAATTGAAGGGCAGTGAATGCAGAGGATTTTATTGCCAGTGAAAATGGCTCACTGGGGGCAGTGGCTCACACCTGTAATCCCAGCACTTTGGGAGGCCAAGGTGGGCGAATCACCTAAGTTCAGGAGTTCAAGACCAGCCTGGCCAGCATGGTGAAACCCTGTCTCTACTAAAATACAAAAATTAGCTAGGCATGGTGGTGTGCACCTGTAATCCCAGCTACTTGGGAGGCTGAAGCGGAGAATTGCCTGAATCCAGGAGATGGAGGTTGCAGTGAGTGAAGATCGTATCCCTGCATGCTAGTCTGGGTGACAGAGCAAGACTCTGTCTCCCAAAAAAAAAAAAAAAAAAGGCTCCCAGTGGGAAGGGGAGCTGGAAAGGAGATGGTGTGAGAAGGTATTCTTCCCCTGAAGTCCAGCTCTATCTCCAGCCAGATGTTTCTCTGAGGTCACACTGTCAAGCTGTCCCTCTGAAGGCAAGCTGCTTCTCTCTGACATCCAGCTGCTTCTCCGACATCCAGCTGCTTCTCCTCTTCTCCCTGATGGAGCCTGGGGTTTTGTGGACAGGGTGGGAGGCAGACTGGGTCATGGCTGGTTTTAGAAAAGGCAACATTTGAGCAGGAGAACAGGGATGTCAGTTCTCACTTTGGACCGTGGTCCCAGGCTTCAGGGTGGGGCCCTCACTTCCAGCCTACTGGTCACTCATGTCATCTCTCTCTGGGCATCAGAACTGCAGAGACTGGGCTGAATCAGTAACCATGTCAGTATCACCCCACCCCTGCTCTTCTTGGCTGCCAGGCATACCAATCAAAAGCTGAGCCCTGCACTAGCTTAGTGCAAAGACAATGCTGCCCAGCCGTGTTGTGTGATTTGATGGCAGGAGGCCAGCAGGGGAGTCCCAGGGGGACTCCCACCCCCTAAACACGCACGTTCACCTGTGCTTCCATTTACAATGTACTAAGTGCTGCCTTCTCTTAGTTCCTTGGGGACTCTTCAGTTTGACTGTCTCTGAACCTTGACCCCTTTATATCTTTCAGAATGAACCAGGCTACATGAAAGTGTAAGAAGCCTGAAAGGAGAAAGTGGGGTAGTGAGAGTTTGAAGTCTAAGTTCAGGTCTTGGTTTCACCTCCAAGCTAGGGTCTCCTCACTTGCAAAAGTGGTGTTTGCCATCCAGGTCTACTGTGAAGACCAGCCTGATGGAGTTTCTCTCTATCTGTACATGCAGATATAACACATAATAATACCTAGGGGCATTCACTGTGTGAGGGTATGCAGCGCGAGGAGAGAAAACAGGAGCAAGGACACACTTGGCTTCTGAACCACCATGTGGCATCTGTGTGTGGCTCTGTAAAGCAGTGTTGTCTTTGGAAGGCAGCAGTGACCCCGCTGTTTACCGATGGGATGCATCCCTGAGAGCTGGATTTGAGCTCTGTGCATCATTGAGATGGAAGAAGCTGTTTACCTAAAAGTGCACATTCACCTCGTGTTTGTTGTCAGAGTGATTATCAGTGATCCATCCATTAGGCATTCCCATGATGTGATCATCAACAAAGCTTCCTGGTTTCTGACCATTTTGCCAACCATACAATCAGCTTTCACAGTGTATACGTAATTGAAACCAACCTGGTAACAACCCATGGGACCTGGAGAAACAGCTTTCCTGATAGCTCAGATGCAGGATGTGGGGATCTGGGTAATTTACATAGATGAGTACCACCTATGATGCCTCCTCCCTCCTAAGCCTCTGGCCAATCCTGTGGCTCCTTGGAGTTTTTTTGCCTGGACTCTGAACATGCAACCAAATCGAAGAAAGAGAAGGCTTTGCTTCAACTTTCAACAATCGATTTTTATGGTGTCTAAAACAACTCATTACATTTACAGCTCCTTTGCTTGTTAAATAATTCATCATAAAAGGGGATTAAGGGATGGCCAGGTAAAGAGGTACTGGCTTTTCTTTTCTTCTCCAAGTTCATTAACAGTGCCTGTGTTAGGTAGTTCTCTCCAAGTATATTAATAGTACCTGTGTTAGGCAGGACCATTTCTGGTCCTGATCTTACCCAGGTCACCTTTCTTTGGTCCACATTTCAAACAGTGGCTAACATGGAGCGCTGGGCTTCCCAGGACTTGAATAAATGGTATTGACTTTCATTAGCTCACGAGCAACTGCTAGAGGTGGAAGGTGTCTTATGCTAAGACGTGTTTCTGCAGCATAGCCTCAGGAAAGAGTCAGATGCAGACACATTTCTAAATGCAAAAGAAGAGATCCTCAATCTGAACATTTCCTCTGAGGAGAGATGTTCTCTGTTTCGTGTGTGTGACAGCAAAGCTGCCACTGCTGTCTGGGTGGCAGAAATGTCACAAATGTATTGTTGGCTCTTTAATTTCCTTGCTCAACACCAGGTCATTGACTTTAACACTATCCAAGTGCTTGCGTGATCGTATTTACCTTAAAGGATGTGCACGAGTCTATTGTTTAAAATGCAGGCTCCACAATGGGAGAAATCTGTGTAGCTGAAGCTATTCTGCGTCAAAGAAAGAACCTTGAAATGTGCTAGCCAAGATTTGTGAAGTGGCTTCTCCATATGGAGAATGGTAGAAGGGAAGAGGGGTATTTAAAAGGAACAAGGGAAAAATGAGGAGAGGGCAGACTGGACCGGACCTTGTCCCCTGCAAGGCCATGTTGGGTTCTGAATGATGAATTGCTCTTTAAGAGCAGCCTTGTTTAACAAAGACACAGCACATCTCTCGAGAAAGGTATTTAGCAAAGAAGCAAAACTGAGCAAGGACCCGAAGGGAATACACCTGACCACAGCCCTGTTGCCAGTTATGCAAAGTAAGTCCAACATCTCCATGCACCAGGAGGAGAATCTGGGACTGCTTTCAGGTATGCATTCCACTAAAAACATGCAAATCTCAGAGAAGCAAGCCACTGTTATGGTAATTTGTGTTTTCATGATGGTGCTTTGTCTAAGTCACTATCAACGTAAAAGCTAAATAAGTTATTCCAGAAACAACTGGCTCTGTCACGGTGTGCTGGGATTACAGGCAAGTATATAATCTTCCACCTCCCCACATGTGCATGAGAGGCCTTTTTGCCCCTCTCCAGCCCACGCTATCAGCCATGAATCTTCGCACCACATGCAAAGAGAATTAGACAAAAACAACCAACCCAAGTGCTAGATGGAAAGGGTCAGTGGTTTCCACGGAGGGTGAGTGTTTTCCAACCCCCAGGAACTAGAGAAGACCTAGGCTTGAGGGAGAGCAGCGCTGGGAGGTGGGCAGGCAGATGGGCCATCCTGGCTAGTGAAGGAGAGGAAGGAGTGGAGAGGATTGGTCCTGGGCAGAGTGGGGAGTGGGCAAGGACCATCCTTTAGGAGGCCCAGGCACTGCACAGAACGCATGAAGACTGCCAAGCTGTCGTCCAGTGAGTGTGGCCACCCCTAGGCAGCAAGCTGCTCAGGCCCTGAGATTCACTCAGGGATCTGGGTTGAGGCTCAGTTCTCCTTTTCCTCTCTCTCCACAAGGCCCCTCTGCCATGAGAGACCAAGAGGGTAGTTTGGGGAGGGGACAGCTGTCTTGTGCAGAGCATGCTATGAAAGCCTTGCTCCTGGTGGGCACAGATGGGATTACTTTTCCCTCTGAGGGGTGCACCTGTTGCCTCTTTCACATGTATGTCCACCTACCTATTGGCTGAAAAACCTGGAACTGCCAGGAAACTCTGAGGTTTCTTTAGAGAGTCACGAAGTTTAACTTGTATCGTCTCTTTTTTTTGTTTTGTTTTGTTTTTCTAAGTTTGAGACAGGTTCTCACTGTGTCACCCAGGCTAGAGTTGAGATCACGGCTCACTGCAGCCTCGACCTCCTGGGCTTAGGTGATCCTCCTTACAGCCTCCTGAGTAGCTGGGACCACAGGCATGTGCCACCATGCCCAGCTAATTTCTGTGTTTTTAGTAGAGATGGAGTTTTGTTGTGTTGCCTATGCTGATTTCAAACTCCTGGGCTCAAGCAGTCCACCCACCTCAGCCTCCCAAAGTGCCAAGATTATGGGTGTGAACCACCTAGCCCAGCCCCCAACTTGTATCTTCTATAAGACATAATGGACACTGTAGCACCAGGGGCAGGTGATGAACTCAACACTCATAAAGAAGCTTGAGCCTCTAGCAGAGTCGTTCTCCAAAGTTAGCATGCATCAGAATCACTTGGAAGGCTGACTAAAATTTAGTTGGCTGGGCCCCATCTCAGAGCTCCAGGTTCAGTTGGTCTGGGGTGGGGCCGGGCAAGCTGCATTTGGGACAAGTCCTTGGGGATGCTGATGCCGCAGCTCAGAGGACCGTATTTTGAGAGCTATTGCTTTTCGTGCTTCTTAGGGGGGTGGCAAATGAAAACCTTTCATCCCTGAGTGCTTCACTGTGGTATTGAGATATTAGCTACATGCTTAATCCCCTCTTGCAAAAGTATTTCATGCAATAGAGAGCATGCTTTTAGGGACCAAGGCTAAGCCCACCCCCTGCAACTGAGAGAGTCTGGAAATGATGTGCACATGGGAATTATGCCCGTGGAACATTTGGCAGGAGATTAGCAAGGGCTTCATTGGAAAAGGGTGGTCCTAGGGACCCCCAAAAGCATCTCAGTCCCTGGGAGAGGCTGAGTGTGTGAAGAAAAGAGTTTCTTGGTACCCTCTTTGCAGACGCTGTTAAAAAATATTCCATGAAGCACGTGACAAAGGAGTGAGAATATGCCTCTCTGGTTCTGTTCACCTCATCAGCATCAATAAATATTTATTGACATCCTGAAATGTCTGGGATGCCAGGAAGCAGAACCAAACATTCAAGAGACACGGATCTTGCCTTCCAAAGAAACCACAATCTCAAGAGAAAACCAAGAAATGGGAATTATCCTTGAGACGCAAAGCAGGGATGTACTCCTCATGAAAGATGTAGTTAGCTTTTCACAATGGCAGTGGGCCTGAAATGTGCACATAAATTAATGCTTTTGTAAACCGAGTTAGATTTTAAATGCATGAGAGGAGCCAACTGTTTAAAGGAAACTGGCAGGGAATCCTTTTGCAACAAGAAGAATCACTTAGTCATGTGAATAATTGTCACCTCATTTTTGGACCTTATTAGCTTCGATTTTTCATTTTGGCAGATCTGAACAGACTGAAAACAAGTTCATAACAAGTAAGAAGAATTTTTCTGTATTCCTACTTTGGGAAAAGCAAATGACAAGTTTGTTTACTGTGTATTTAAGTGGGTCAATTCAGCCAATCCCTAAGATTGCATATAGCTGCAGTGCTGTTGAATAATGATGGATAGATCATCAGCCTGAGGTCATTTCAAAAATTTAAATATCTCTGTAATTGCCAAAGAATGCTGACTGGTATTTTTTTTTTTTTTTTTTTTTTTTTGGAGACGGAGTTTCGCTCTTGTTACCCAGGCTGGAGTGCAATGGCGCGACCTCGGCTCATCGCAACCTCCGCCTCCTGGGTTCAAGCAATTCTCCTGCCTCAGCCTCCTGAGTAGCTGGGAATACAGGCACGTGCCACCATGCCCAGCTAATTTTTGTATTTTTAGTAGAGACGGGGTTTCACCATGTTGACCAGGATGGTCTCGATCTCGTGACCTCGTGATCCACCCGCCTCGGCCTCCCAAAGTGCTGGGATTACAGGCGTGAGCCACCGCGCCCGGCGCTGACTGGTATTGAGTACATTTTCTTGGACTTTGAGGCATTGGAAGTTGGTAACTGAAACATGGTAAATATGATTACTCTCAGATGGGATTTCTCAACCTTGGTGCTACTGACAGGCATTTGGGGCCAGATAATTCTTTGATGTGGGGAGTTTTCCTGCATGTTGTAGGATGTCCAGCAACATCTCTGGCTTCTACTCACTGGATGCAAGTAACATCAACCCAGGTGCAACAATTGAAAACGTCCTCGCACATTAGCACATGTCCCATGGGGGAAAGAGAAAAAGCAGCAAAATGGCCTCATCAAAGACTACTGCTCTAAAATAACGTGAATGTTCACAGCCGGCATCTCCTCTTCTCAGACAATTCTGTATTGAGTTGTCTCAAAGCAAAGCTCACTTTCTCTCGAGTGGAGTCACACCCCACGGTTCATTGTTGAGTGTGTCTCAAGTGGCAAGGAAACCATGCGTTCATTTATTCACTCACAAGACATGTGTTCAGTGCCTACTTTGTGCCCAGCAGTGGTGGCGAGCAAAATGAGCAAGGTTCTTGCCCTCAAGGAGATTGTTGTCTAGTGGGAATGTCAGGTGGTCAACAAATGAACAAATTAATAATTAATTATAAGATATAAAACCACATGACAGAAACGGGATATGAGAGATGGGAAAGTTCTTCAAAGTTTATGTCTTAGACTACATTATAAGGAGTTACAATCTCTTGCTCTATGGTCATTATCCACTATTAGCATAAACATATACCCACATATATATATTCTCTAAATAAGCTACGTCTTGTATCAGCTACCTTGACTCACTCCAGCATGTCTGCACAGAACTGGGCAAGCTCCAGACCCTGGTGCAAGCCATTCCTTATTTGGAAACCCTCCTGACCTTCTCCTGACTAGCTTCCCCTTCTTCCTTGTCTTCTTTCCCCCTTATCTATTCAGGACATTTTCACATTTTTAGCAAATCGGGTCAAACATAGATTGTGTGATCCTGTTCTGGCCAGTGGAAACTTGACACAGCAGTAGGGTGATTGCGTCAGGTTATGAAAGTTATAAATGTCCCTGTCTTGGCTGGGTGTGGTGGCTCATGCCTGTAATCCCAGCACTTTGGGAGGCCAAGGTGGGTGGATCACAAGGTCAAGAGATTGAGACCATCCTGGCCAACATGGTGAAATCCCATCTCTACTAAAAATACAACAATCAGCCAGGCATGGTGGCACACACCTGTAATCCCAGCTACTCAAGAGGCTGAGGAGGAAAAATTGCTTGAACCCAGGAGGTGGAGGTTGCAGTAAGCCGAGACTGCGCCACTGCATTCCCACCTGGTGACAGAGCAAGAGTCCGTCTCAAAAAAAAAAAAAAGCAACTCCCTGTCTCCTTGGTTCAGTTGTGCTCTCGTGGCAAGGCTGCCAGCGAGTTACACCCTTTCTGCAGAAAGCAAACTAGCCTTGCTAAGTGATCCATTGTCTGGGTGTGGATTCTTCCTGATGTTACAAATTCATTTCCAACGCAGTGGGTAGAGATAGAAACTCATACAAAAACAGCCTGTATAGACAGAGTAATCCTACAAGGACTCCCTGAGGAGGTGACATTTCAGCTACAGCCTGTAGGATGAGTAGGAGGTTGCCATGCAGCTGGCTGGAAGATCTGTAGTTCATGAAAAGAAGCTTGGAGGTAGGTAGTCCTGAACAAGGACTGCAAGAGGTAGCTTTCTAGGAATTGGATATAGTCTCATTGCTCCAGTATTAGTTAGGGTTCTCCTGAAAAACTGAGCCAATAAGAGATATGTATATATATATATGCACACATATAGTTTATTAAAAAGAATTGACAAAGGAGGTCATGGAGACCAAGAATTCCCACAATCTGCTGTCTGCAATCTGGAGACCCAGGAGAGCTGTTGGTATAATTTCCAGTCTTAAGTCCAAAGGCCTGAGAACCAGGAGTGCTGATGTCATAAGTCCCAGTCTAAGAGCAAAAGAAGACGTATGTGCCAGCTCAACAGAGTCCAGTCAAGTTAACTGTTTAACTCGATTCACATGCTAATCTCTTCCAGAAACACCCTCACAGCCAAACTCAGAAACAATGTTTCACCAGGTGTCCCGGCACCCCATGGCCCAGTCAAGTTGACACATACAATGAACAATGTCAGCCGAAGCAAAGGTTTGTCTTCTTTCTCTAGGGAAAGGGATGCATTCCATAGAGTTATGGAATCCTGGGAGACAGGCCTGGAGTGGTGTGTTCCTTCTCTGACCCCAAGGCAATACGTAAGATGAAAAGGTGGCTTCGGACTTCATGAGGAATTAAGGTTTATTTTAAAGATGAAAGCTGTGCCTCTTCACTAAGTAATATGTAATTTGCTAGGGATTTGGTTGCCCAGGTTGTTACTTAAATGGATCTTATATAATGTGGAAAAAAATACCCTCCCATTGGTGCAAAAGGTATTACTTTTGCCAGGTACTGTAAACTAACATAAGCGAATTTGACCATGCACACATACTTAGTTCTTTGTGGTAGTTACTGACGTCCACCAGTAGTTGGAGGGGGTTGAGAATTAGCTACCCTCCTGCAACTTTGCTACCAGGTTATAATAAAAGCACCTCAGACCAAACCCTGTGCCATGTGCGGACATTGATTAGTATGCAGACACTAGGCTATAAAACTTGGTGTTTAAGATTAACAGTTGCAGGTGTCCTGACCATACCTCACATGGACCACTCACCCCAGGCAGTTACGACAGCACTCAAGATGCAGGAGAAAGCTAATCTCAAAATGAGCATCAGGCAATCCAAATACTCCAAACTATCGGCGGGATGAAGGACTGCTTGGGGGTTCAGGTCTCAGGTACATCCCTGTGGGAGAAGGGGACAGTGTCTGCAAGCTGTTCAAATCCCCTTCAGGTAAAGATGAGGAGCTTTGGGAAAATATCTTAGCCAAACTTCTCATCTTGAATACCACATACTCAACAGTGAGAACTCACTTATTATATATCCATTATGCTAAATAACGAGCCCTTTTTCTTCACCAGTGAAAACCCATTTGGAAACTTCTTTGAGCTCATTAGCAAAGTCTCTAGTGTTGATCAAAGTTCAGTGGTAAAGAAAGATGAAGAAGCCCTTTGAGAACAGCCTCAGGAGTGTGGCTTTTCTGATTAAATGCTGGAGTCCACTCTCAGCCTCTAGATCCCTGGTCAGGACCACAGACTGCCCCTCGAGTGTGGCTTAAGCCAATTGACATATACATATCATCATGCTCTTTGTACTGCAGGGTTTTAAAGTAAATTGCATGCATAACCAGGCAGATATAGCCTGAATCTGTCCTGGAAATGAGTATGGGAAAGGAGGCCGGTAAATTTAACAATCTGAATAACCAAGAGCGATCACATAAGTCATATTGAGCTTGTCCATTTTCAAACAATTAAAGTCCAATTAACTATACTTTACTCAAACTCTAGAGCATCTCAGCCTTTTGGGGACAGAGGCCAACAGAGACTTTCAGCTGACATGGGACTCTGTTGCAGCTGCAGCTCCAGGTTTACAATTTCCAGCCTTTTTCACAAAGATGACTCTTCATTTAATGACCTCTGTTGAAGGTCAGTGTATTTTAATGTCCATTAACTTAGGAAAAAAATAACAAATAAATTGCTATGAATTTAGCATCTGTCTTTTATTAGTCACAATAGCATCATACACAATTTAGAAAGAGTGCAGGGGGTTAGATTCAAAAATAAGGGAAAATCACAGAAAGGCAAACCACCAGGAAGACCCCAGGTATGCTGGACACCTAGGCACTGTGTCTCCATAAGTCAGTCCAACACAAACAGCCTTCCCCCCGGTACTAGAGCAGATGGATTGCTTCTCACTCAAGCCCTACATAAAATAGGTGGCTCGTATTTAGAGCCATGCCATATGAATACTGTGTACCTTAAACACTGGGGTCACATGCTGCCTGTGGCAAGATGCTCACACTAAGAGGCCCTGAAAACCAAGCCCACTAAGACTAAACCGATCTGCATTTCTCACCTCATGCTCACCATACGGTGTAAGGTCACTGCATGAAATAACATATGGAGAGGATTACTCATATGTATAAGATAAACTCATCACAAAGACAGTCATTGGACTATGTATGGAGCCAAGGGCCCCTTGCAAATACTCCAGGGGACCCTGGCCAAGCATGACTTGGGGTCATGAGTTAACACACAGTTACATCTGATGCAAGCAACATAAAAGAGGAGTGTTCATGGACCTAGCACCTGAACACCGTGAGGGAGAATACCGAGTGATCTCCTATTTCTTGTGGAAATTTTACCATCTCAATCATCATTAAAAGTATGCATTTAGTGGCCGGGCGTGGTGACTCACGCCTATAATCCCAGCACTTTGGGAGGCCGAGGCGGGTGGATCACGAGGTCAAGAGATCGAGACCATCCTGGTCAATGTGGTGAAACCCTGTCTCTAATAAAAATACAAAAATTGGCTGGGCATGGTGGCGTGCGCCTGTGGTCCCAGCTGCTCGGGAGGCTGAGGCAGGAGAATTGCTTGGACCCAGGAGTCGGAGGCTGTGGTGAGCTGAGATCGCGCCATTGCACTCCAGGCTGGGTAACAAGAGCGAAACTCCATCTCAAAAAAAAGGTATGCATTTAGCACGCAAATGTGCACGGCCCTGTACATGCATCATACCCAGAAAGAATACAGAACCATCATCAATGATACGGCTTGAATATGTCCCCCAAAGTTTGTGTGTTGGAAGCTAATCCCCAGAGCAACAGAGTTGAGAGATGAGACCATTAGGAGGTTGCTAGGTTATAAGGAGTCTTCCCTCATAGATGGATTGATGACCTTATCTTGGGAGTGGGTTAGTTATTGTGGGAGTGTGTTCCTGATAGAAAGGATGACTTCGACCTTTCTCTCTCAATCTCACTCTCTCTTGTGCCCTTCCACCATGAAATGACATAGCACAAAGGCCCTCACCAGATGCCAGCACCATGCTCTTGAACTTCTCAACCTCCAGAACCATGAGCCAAAAAAGTTTCTATTATAAATTACCTAATTTGTGGTATTATTTTGTAACAATAAAAAATGGAATAAAATGATGAGAAATAAATTCTAAAGCAATCTGTGTCAGCATCATTCAGAGCCATGTCCTAACTATATAACCCTGGGCAAATCACATGACGCCTGTGTGCTGTGTGTTATGGCTAAATGAGATAATCACGATGAAATATATAGTAAATGTTCAATAAAAGGAAGCAAGCAGATAAGTCATTATAGTCTGGGTGTAAAATAATTGCATCAAGGCAGCAACAACAAACTAAAAACTATTCTGTAAAATTGTTTTTGCTATGTACATTTTTGTTTGCAGAGCAAATACTTCTATAATGTATTAGTTACTGATGCTGAGTACCAAATAGGATTTGTTTAATATCAAGATCTTTCTTATCAGGCAGATATTTGTATTTTTTATGATGGAGAAGAAATGTCTTCTTGCATAATAACTTAGAAAAGGTAGCTACTCAGCCATTCTCCCATTCTTGTTATTTCCAAGTGAAAGCTAGTGAGAAACAGAACATTTTGTTGAAGTGCTTAAGTGGAAGCTATTCTAAGTTGGCTAGCTACTCAGTATAATATAGACATTGTAAAATAACATGAGGACAGGAATCAACCTACCCTTAAGGTCTTTTTTAACTAGTAGTTGGTTCCCTATCTACTGATCAACCATTCCTTAAGCTTCTGTCTGTTCCGGAGATGACAAATGTGAAGGTACCTTGTAGAAATTGGAGGAGGTAGGTCCAGGGGGCCACCATATCAGTGGAAAGACTGTACGTTATAAGAGCGATCGGTCTCACTCATCTTTAGCTCAAAGAAAATGTTCTCCATGGAAACAATGGCAGTCAGAAAATGTAAGAAATAGCAGTTCCACCAAGCAGAGAAACAATCTCTACCCCCTTCAATTTTCAACAATCTCAACTCCTCATACTCTGTTTTTCACAATGGGCCAGGTCGCTGACAGTAGTTAGAGCTGCTCGTGCAGCTGACATAACACCGTCTACTGGTGAGTCACTGGCAAGCTTTACTGGGCAAAAGAACGAAAGTTTTCAAAATTTAATGTCTGTTTAGGGCATGCCACTGACTTTTCTAGTAGAAAAAGCCTGCTGCTAACTCCACGGCCATAGGCGAGGTTCCAGGCACATAGTGATGACCCACCTGTTCGGTTAAGTCAGCATTTTTCAACCTCAACCCTATTCATTCTGCCAGCTCATTCTTTGTGGTGACAGGCTCTCCGTGCGTTTTACAGTCTTTAGCAGTATCTCTGATCACTACCCACTTGATGCCAGTAGTATCTTCCCTTCCCAAATGGGAAAACTAAGAATGTCTTCAGACATCATCAAATGTCCCTTGGGGTCCAAAATTACCCCCAGCTGACAACCGCTGGCTTAAATGAAGCTCCTAATAGGGCAACCATTTCTGGACTCAGAATTTTTAAATTTAATTTTTCATGTCTTGATTAATTTAACAAATATTTAGTAAGTCCTTACTCTGTGCCAGGTGCTGTTCTAACCATTGGGTATTCGTCAATGAACTAGGTCCCTGCTTCAGTGGAACTATGTTACATATGACACAACGTGTAAGCAAACACATAACAAGACAGTTATGAATTTCTCTCAGCAAGAACTGATAGATTTTGTAAAATACACTTATCAGGAATGGGAATAAACTTCAATGATTATTAATTCTTACTATTGAAGTTGATTTTAAACCACCTACAATAAAAGGCTTATCCTTTAAAAAAGAAAAGTAAACGGGAGGAGGGGCAGAGCAAGATGGCTGAACAGAAGGCTCCATCAATCACCCCCCAATTTAACAATTCTGAATAAAGAAATAACCTTCGTAAGAACCAAAAATCAGGTGAACACTCACAGTACCTGGTTTTAACTTTAGCTGAAAGAAGCACTGAAGACAGTAGGAAAGAGCCTTAAATTGCCAATGTTGCCTCCTTTTCCATCTCCTGGTGGTGATCACATGGCATGAAGAGAGAATCTGAGTCCTTAAGAGTGGGTGTGTGCAGCAATTATAAGACATTGCACTGAACTCAGTGCTGCCCTGTCATAGCAGAATGCAAAATCAAGCTGAACTTAGCAGATGCCTGCCCACAGAGGGAGTATTTAAACCAGCCCTAGCCAGAAGGGGATATCCCATTCAGGCAGCAGGAACTTGAGTTCTGGCAAGCCTTGCCACTGCAGACTAAAGTGCTCTGAAACTCTAAATAAACTTGAAAGGCACTCTAGGCCATAAGGATTGAGCACTAGGTGATTCCTAGTGCTGAACTGGTCTCAGATTCAATGGACTTCGGGAGCATGTGGCATACTATGACATCAGCTGGGACAGCTAAGGGAGTACGTGCACCAGCCCTCCCTCAAACCCAGGCTGCCCAGCTTTCAGCTTCAAAAGATGCTCCTTCTTTCTGCTTGAGAGAAAATGGAAGAGTAATGATGGGTACAAACGTGTTTGACGGGTACAAACGAGCCCAGATAGAGAAGACTACAACAAATTCCTAACTCTTCCATACCCAGACACAAACAAACATTCATAAGCATCAGGACCATCCAAGAAAATATGTCTTCAACATATGAACTAGATAAGACACCAGGGACCCATGGGAAGAAACCGAGATATGTGACCTTTCAGAGAATTCAAAAGTGCTGTCTTGACTTGCATCTAGAATGCCAGCTCAGCCACAATACAGCACCAGTTAAAGTCATGAGGCCCCATTTCCAGGCCCTAGCTCCCAGGCGTTTCTAGACACAGGACCAGCTGGCCGGAAAGGAAGGATGCAATCCTTGCAGGACCCATCAGCTGCCGACTAAAGAGTCCCTGGGCTCTGAACAACCGGCAGCAACAACCAAGTAGTACACCATGGTGCTTGAGTGAGACTCTGAGGCTTGCTGGCTTCAGGTGAGACTCAGCACATTCTCAGCTACTATGGCTACAGGGGGAGACTCCTTCTGCTTGAGGGAAAGTAAACAGGACTTCATCTTTCACCTTAGGTACCTGCTCAGCCACAGAGAGGTAAAGTACCAGGCAGGCTCTTGGGGTCCCTGATTCCAGGCCTTGGCTGTTAGACAACATCTATGTACATTCCCCGGGGCAGAGGGGAGACCGCTGCCCTGAAGGGTGAATCCTAGGCCTGCCGGCATTCACCATAAGCTGACTGAAGAGGCCTTGGGCCTTGAGAGAACATCGATGGTGGCCTGGCAATGCTCCTCATAGGCCTGTGGGGGGTGGTGGCCATGGGATGAGGCTCTTCTGCCTGTGGAAAGGGGAGGGAAGAATGGGAAGGACTGTCTCATAGTCTGAGTGCCAGCTCAGCCACAGTACAATAGAACACCAGGTAGATTTCTAAGATTTTTGACTCTAGTCCCTGAGTCCTGGACAGCACCTTTAGACTGACCCAGGGCCTGAAGGAACTTGCTGCCCTGAATGGAAGGGGACAAGCCTGGCTGCCTTCACCACCTGCTGATTATGGAGCCCCAGGGCCTTGAGCAAACATAGGCAGTAGCCAAGCAGTGTTTAGAGTGGGCCTTAGGTGAGACCCAGTGCTATGCTGGCTTCAGGTCTAACCCAGCACAGTCCCAGTGGTGGTGGACACAGAGGTGTTTATATCACCCTACCCCTAGCTCCAGGCAGCTCAGAACAGAGAGAGAGGCTCCATTTGTTTGAGAGAACATAAGGGAAAAGAATACGAGTTTCTGCCTGGTAATCCAGAGAATTCTTGTGACACTTATTCAAGACCACAAAGGCAGTACCTCTGTGAGGCTGCAAGAACTACATCATTACTGGGCTTGGGATGCCCTCTAATGCAGATATGGCTTAGATCACAACACTCAAGTCATTTTGAAAACCTGGAAAGCCTTTCCAAGAAGGACGGGTACAAACAAGCTCAGACAGAGAAGACTACAATAAATACCTAACTCTTCAATACCCACACACAAATGAACATTTCGAAGCATCAAGACCATCCAAGAAAACATGACCTCAGCAAAAGATCTAAATAAGACATCAGGGACATTTGAAGCAACAGAGATATGTGACCTTTCAGAGAATTCAAAAATGCTGTGTTGAAGAAACTTAAAGAAATTCAAGATAACACAAAGAGAATGTCAGAATTCTATCAGATAAATTTAACAAAGAGATTGAAATAATTGAAAAGAATCAAGCAGAAATTCTAGAGCTGAAAAATGCAATTAATGTACTAAAAATACGTCAGAGTTTTTAAATAGCAGAATTGATCAAGCAGCAGAAAAAATGAATGAGCTTGAAGACAGGTTATTTGAAACTACACTCAGAGAAAACAAAAAGAAAAATAATAAAAAAGAATGAAGCACACCTATGAGACCTAGAAAAATGGCCCCCAAAAGGCAAATCTAAAATTTATTATCCCTAAAGAGGAGATAGTGAAAGAGACAGGGGTAGAAAGTTTAGTAAAAGGGAAAATAACAGAAAACATCCCAAACCCAGAGAAAGATATCAATATCCAAATACAAGAAGGTTATAGAATACCAAGCAGATTTAACTCAGAGAAGACTTCTACCTCAAGGCGCTTAATAATCAGACTTCCAAACATTAAGGATAAAGAAAGGATCCTAAAAGCAGCAAAAAAAGAGAGAAACAAATGACATAAAATGAAGCTCCAATACATCTGGCAACACAGTCCTTCCCATTCTTCCCTCCTTTTTCTGCAGGCAGAGGAGACTTATCCTATGGCCATCATCCCACAGAGCTGTGGAGAGTATTGCCAGGCCACCATCGGAGCACCCAGATATATATGTGTGTATAAATAGACAAAAACTATAAAAAGAGATAAAGTCACTATATAATGATAAAGAGATCAATTCAGCAAAAAGATATAACAATTTTAAATATATGTGCACCCAACACTGGAGTACTCAGATATATAAAGCAAAAATTATTAGAGCTAAAGAGAGAGATACAACCTAAAAGGATTGAATCATGAACCATTATAAACTCACCCTATGAGGCCTGCTACCAAAACCAAACAAAGATACGTGCAAAAAAAGAAAATTATAGGCCAGTATCAGTGATGAATATTTTTGTGTCAATATTTTACCAGCCAAGAGAGAGTGGCATAATATATTTAAAGTGCTAAAGGAAAAAACTTTTACCCTAGAATAGTATATCCAGTGAGAGTATCCTTCAATATTAAGAAGAAATAAAGACTTTCCAAGAGGAATGAAAGCTGAGGGATTTAATCAATAACAGACCTGTCCTAAAAAAAATACTAAAAGGAATACTTCATTTATAAAGAAAAGGGTGTTAATGAGCAATAAGAAATCATCTGAAGATACAAAACTCACTGCTAACAGTAAGTATCCAGAAAACACACAGAATATTATAACCCTGTAACAGTGCTAGCTAAACTACTCTTAATTTAAACGACAAATGATTAACCAATAAAAAATAATAACTACAACAGCTTTTCAAGACATAGACCGTACAATAAGATATAAATAGAAATAAAAATCTTTAAAGTGGGGGATGATGTTAAGTTGTAGAGTTTTCATTAGTTGTCTTTTTTTCTTATTTATTTGTTTATACAAAGAGTGTTAAGTTGTTTTCAGCTTAAACAAATGTTATAAGATAGTATTTTCTAGCCTCGTGGTAACCTCAAATCAAAATTCATACAACAAACACAAAAAATAAAAAGCAAGAAATTAAAGCATACCACCAGAGGAGATCACCTTCACTAAAAGAAAGACAGGAAGAAAGAAAAGGAGGGGAAGACCATAAAAAGACCACAAAACAAATAACAAAATGGCAGGAGTAAGTTCTCACTAATAAATAATAATATTGACTATAAATGGACTAAACACTCCAATCAAAAAACAGCGTAGCTGAACGGATTATAAGCACATGACCCAATGATCTGTTGCATACAAGAAACAGACTTCACCTATAAAGACACACATAGACTGAAAATAAAGGGATGGAAAAAGATACCCCATGCCAATGGAAAGCAAAAATAAATAAATAGAAGTATCTATACTTATATCAGACAAAATAGATTTCAAGACAAAAACTATAAGAAGAGACAAACTCACTATATAATGGCAAAGGGATCAATTCAGCAAAAAGGTATAACAATTTTAAATATATGTGCATCCAACACTGGAGCATCCAGGTATATAAAGCAAATATTATTAGAGCTAAAGAGAGAGATACAACCTACAAGTACTGAACCATGAACCATTCTAAACACATCCTATGAGGCCAGTGTTACCCTGCTACCAAAACCAGACAAAGACACATTAAAAAAAAAGAAAAGAAAATTATATGTGAATATCACTGATGAATATTGACACAAAAATATTCAACAAACACTAGAAAACTGACTTCAACAACACATTAGAAAGATTGTTCATTATGGCCAAGTGGGATTTATCCCTGGAATGCAAGGATGGTTTAATACATGCAAATCAATTAATCTGATACATCACATCAACAGAATAAAGGACAAAAACCATATGATCATTTCAATTGATGCTGAAAAAGTCACTGATAAAATTCAACATCCCTTCGTTATAAAAACCCTAAAAAAACTGAGTATAGAAGGAACATACCTCAATATAATTAAAGCCATATATAAAAGACCAATAGCTAGCATTAGACTGAATGGGAAAGAACTGAAAGTCTTTTCTTTAAGATCAGGAACACAACAAGGATGCCCACTTTCACCACTGTTATTCAAAATACTACTCGAAGTTATAGTTAGAGCAACCAGACAAGAACGAAATAAAGAGCATCCAAATTGGAAAGGAAGAAGTCAAAGTATCCTTGTTTGCGAATGACACAATCTTATATTTGAAAAAACTTAAGACTCCACCAAAAAACTATTAGAACTGATCAACATATTCAGTAAAGTTGGAGGAAACCAAATCAAGATACAAAAATCAGTAGCACTTACATATGCCAACTGTGAACAAGCTGAAAAAGAAATAAAGGAAGTAATCCCATTTACAGTAGCTACAGATATAATAAAATACCTAGGAATTAACCAAAGAAGGGAAAGATCTCTGCAATGAAAACTATAAAACACTGATGCAAGAAATTGAAGAAGACACCAAAAAATAAAAGATATTCCATTTTCAAGGACTAGAATAATCAACATTGTTAAAATGTTTATACTACCCAATGTAATCTACAGATTTAATGCAATCCCTATCAAAATACCAATATCAAAGTACCATTCTTCACAGAAATAGAAGAAACAACCCTTAAATTTATATGGAACCATGAAAGACCCAGAATAGCCAAGGCTATCCTAAGCAAAAAGAACAAAACTGGAGGAATCACATTATCTGACTTTAAATTATACTACATAGTTATAGTAACTGAAACAGTATAGTACTGCCATAAAAACAGACACATAGATCAGTGGAACAGAGAACCCAGAGATAAATAGATTTGTCTACAGTGAATTCATTTTTGACAAACATGCCAAGAGCATACACTGGGGAAAAAGTATCTTCAATAAATGAGGCAGGGAAAACTGAATATCCATATGCAGAAGAATGAAACTAGACCCTTATCTCTAAACATATACAAAAATCAAATCAAGAAGGATTAAAGCCTTAAATACAAGAGCTAAAACTCTGAAACTACTAAAAGAAAACACTGGGGAAACTCTCCAGGGCGTTGGATTGGGCAAAGATTTCTTGAGTAATACCCCACAAGCACAGGAACCAAAGCAAAAAGGGACAGATGGGATCACATCAAATCAAAAGACTTCTGCACAGCAAAGGAAACAATCAATGAAGTGAATAGAAAACCCACAGAATGAGATAAAATATTTGCAAACTACCCATTTCACAAGGGATTAATAACCAGATTATATAAGGTGTGCAAACAACTCTACAGGAAGAAATTCTAATAATTTGATTTAAAATGGGCAAAAGATCTGAACAGACGTTTCTCAAAAGAAGACATACAAATGGCAAGCAGGTATATGAAAAGTGCTCAACATTACTGATCATCAGAGAAGTGCAAATCAAAACTACAATGAGAAATCATCTCACCTCTGCTAAAATGACTTTTATCCAAAAGTCAGGCAATAATCAGTGCCAGTGAGGATGTTGAGAAAAGGGAACCCTCATATATTGTAGATGGGAACATAAATTAGTACAATCACAATGGAGAATAGTTTGAAACTTCCTCAAAAAACCAAAAATATAGCTACTACATGATCCAGCAATCCCACTCCTAGGTATATACCCAAAAGGACGGAAATCAGTATATCAAAGTGATATCTGCGCTCCCATGTTTGTTACAGATCTATTCACAATAGTCGAGGTTTGGAGGCAACATATGTTTATCAACAGATGAATGGATAAAGAAAATGTGTTACATATACACACTGGAGTACTATTCAGCCATAAAAAGAACAAGAGCTTGTCATTTGCAACAACATGGATAAAACTGGAGACCATTATGTTAAGTGAAATTAGCCAGGCACAGAAAGTCATACTTCACATGGTCTCACTTATTTATGGGAGCTAAAAATTCAAACAATTGAACTCATGGAGATAGAAATAGAAGGATGGTTACCAGAGGCTGGGAAGGGTAGTCAGGGGGAAAGGTGGAAGGATAGGGAGTGGGGATGCTTAATGGGTATTAAAAAAACAGAAAGAGTGAATAAGATCTAGTATTTGCTAGCACAACAGCGTGTCTGCAGTAAAAAATAATTTTACATTTAAAAAGAACTGAGAGAGTATAATTGAATTGTTTGTAACACAAACGATAAATGCTTGAGGTGATGGTTACCTCATTTACCCTGCTGTGATTATTACGCATTGCATGCTTGTATCAAATATCTCATGGACCCCGTAAATATACACACCTACTATGTATGCACAAAAATTAAAAAGTAAAATTAAAAAAAGTAAATGGATCAAAGCCAAATAAGTACATGGGCATATTTTAGAATGTCAGAAATAAATAAGCAAATTTCACTGACTTTTTTCCACTTGCAAAAACAAAATCGGCTACATGTAAATAAAAACAAATTATAGCAAATTTTGATTGAGATTAATCATGTATAGAGCCTCTAATATGTGCTAAACATTGGTCTAGCTCTGGAGTTGAAGCTGTGAGTAAAACACACATGAAAAAACAGCCTCTTGTACATCTGGAGCTTATAGTCTAGTGGAAAAGACAGAAGACAAGATAAATAAGAAAAATGTATAGTATGATTTATAATGTAAACTTCCAAGAAAATATAAGTACCTCCTTGGAAAGGGAGAAACCATGAGAGTTAGATGAGAGTTAAAATGTTGCATAAGGAAGCCAGGGAGGCCTCACCAAGGGGTGCTACTGGAATAAAGATCTGAAGGAGGTGAGGGAGAAATCTGTGCAAATGTTTAGGGGATGAGCATTTCATGCAGGTGGAACAGCATATGCAAAGGCCCTGAGGGAGGACCATGTTTTGTGATGCTGGACTCAGTAAACACCAGAGTAGTTGGAGGTAAATTCAGAGAGATGGTGTCTTAGTCCACCTGTGCTGCTGTAACAGAATACTTGAGACTGTAATTTTTAATAAACACACTTATTGGCTCACAGTTCTGAAGGCTGGAAAGTCCAAGCTTAAGGCGTTGGTATCTGGCAAGGGCCTTCTTGCTGCTTCATCCCATGAAGGAAGGTAGAAGCATAAAGAGGTAAAAGAAAGCTAAACATGCTCTTTTGTAACAGCATTAATCCTACCCCTGAAGGCAGAGCCCTTGGTCCTATCACCTCACAAAAGTTCCATCTCCTACCACCACCACATTGCCAAGCAAATTTCAACATGAGTTTTGAAGAGGACAAACATTTACACCATAGCAGTTGGCAAAGGGCCAAGCCATTGTCAAGATATTGGCTTTGACTCAGAGTGAGATGAAAGCCCTTGAAGATTCTCAGCAGATGGGCAGGAACTCGCTTGGGTGTTAACAGGGCTGCTCTGGCTGATGTGATGAACATCAGCTGGGGCAGGAGACATAAGCCAGAGGCCAGTTAGGAGGCAATTATAATACCCAGAAATGAGGCTCCAAAGCCTTGAACTCCAGGGGAGCTCGAACTGGTGAGGAGCAGCTGTGCCACACTCCCTGGGCTGTCTTTCCTCATTCTGCTGCTCCTGGGGCCCCACCTTTGAGGGATCCTTTTCAGGCTGTGACTCCAAATGTTGAGGCATCCAGATTCAGTCCTTGGTCTCTTCTTCTGCTGAAGACACTTACTCCTTGGTGATCTCATCCCATCTTTGTATCTTCAGCTAGACTTTCCCCGGGGTCACGTACACAAGTGCCTGCTGGACCTTACCACTTCGATGTCTTAACCTTAACTTGCTCAAGGTAACTTATTCTTGGGAACCCACCACCACCTGCTCCCACTTCTCAGCCAGTGCACACTTCACTCTTCTGACTACTTGCTCCTTCTTTCATGACTACCTCTGATCTGTTAGTACGTCCTATTGGCACCACCTTAAAAATACAACCAGAAATCCATGAGAAAGGAAAATTTTCCAGAAATCCCACTCCGGTTAGTTCACAGTTAACACCTCGTACAAACTGCCCCTAAAAAAACTTCGTATAGGTAATCACTGATACAAATGGGCTAAGGAGACACACGCAGGGCCCTGACTTCTCAGTAGGATTCGTGCCTTTGGTTATTTCCTTTGTGCTGGGGACAGGGTATTCCATTCCTGAGTAGTTACTTTTTTCCCCTTTTAAAAAAATTTTTCTTGTTCCTAGAGGTGAAAACCTGAGTGTTTTGATTCCTCTTTTTCACTCCTCACGATGTCAACCCTGGACACACACTGGTAGATATAGGATGACCATACTTGCACTCATAATTCTCTGTCTCATTTCTTCAAATCCCCACTTGAACCAAATTATTACTGGATAGCTGTGGACCCTGGCATCCAGGAGTATGACTTGTCCTTGGGAGCTGCCACTGATTCTAGCAGGAACAACAGGTTCTTTTAACTTGATGGGAGTCGTGAAGACCATAGCCAAGGTGTGAATGCCAAAGGTCATAGCCATTAAACACAGTTCGAGCCTCTTCATCTCCTGAGCCAATGGCTTCAGAGAGAGGCTTCCAGAGAAGACAACAAAATCATGAAAAGGAAAAATCCTTATGTCTAGTCAAAAGTTGTAGCAAGAGAAGGTAAGCATATGTGGGTGGATATGTACATTTCTATTATAGCATATTCAGTCATGACTGTCAGCTTTCTTCAGTCTGTACAATGACTCTGTGATAGGGAACGACTGAGCGGTGCCTTCCCTTGATTGTTAGAAGCGATGCCGTCATCTCTCCTGTAGCTGGATTCTGTTCCTAGTTGGCTGGTCAGTCTTCAGATGTTCAAGGCAGGACGATTTCACACCAGACCCTGTGGACGGTGCTGGATAAACAGCATCCAAGAAGCCTGGCAGGGTCTCTGCCTTTCCCAAGCTTCCATCTGGCCCATGATTTCTCAGTCATGCCATTATTACCTGGGGCCATATAATTCTTTGTTGTGGGATTGTCCCATGCATTGTAAAAGGTTTTGCAGCATCCCTGACCTCCACCCACTAGATGCCAGTAGCACACCTCGGTCGTGACAATAGAAAAAAAAGTCTGCAGACATTGCCATATGTCCCCTGCGTTGGGGGAGGGGGGGCAAAATTGCACTGGCTCATAATTGCTGGTTTAGCGCAGTGGAATCAGAGACCTCTTTTTGTAATTCTCATAGTGACTGTAATGGGCATCAGGCCAGACATCACTGCTCCCATCCACTGAATACGTGTATACATTTTCTAGCTGGAATCTTCTGGTGGGTGTGGAGGGTATTGTTTGCCTTTCTGCTTTCTTTCTGCCCTAGGGATTTCTTTCCATGGTGCATTGATCGATAAATGTGAGGTCAAGCACAAGGAAAAGAGAGCATTCTGCAGCCCCTCCTTCCAGACTGTTCTCTGCTGGCTCATTTGTGCAAACTTAAATATTGTTTGTTTTTAAGGTTCCACCATCTCTCTGAGTTCTTTTCTTGCAGGCATTCATCCTTGCCAAATTGAATGGCCGAAGTTCCCATTCATGCCACAGGATGTGTCAGAGCCCCAAACAGGCACTTTCTCAAAGTTTTTGCCCAAGGAAGCATCTCGTGTATCACCTCTTATTGATCTATTTCACAAGTTTGAGAACACTGAAGTCACTTCCGTAAAGAACAAAGTAAATGCCCACCAAATGATAGACGTTGCTATTTTATTATTGTCATCATAATTATCAATATGTAGTAAGAATAAAAGCATATTAATAAAAATATTTAGGTCTGCCCAGGCGCAGTGGCTCACGCGT
This sequence comes from Alouatta palliata, assembly GCA_004027835.1. NCBI lineage: Eukaryota > Metazoa > Chordata > Mammalia > Primates > Atelidae > Alouatta > Alouatta palliata. The sequence continues at coordinate 38,533 of PVKV010000871.1, read as the reverse complement.
GTAATCCCAGCACTTTAGGAGGCCGAGCTGGGCAGATCACAAGGTCAAGAGATCGAGACCATCCTGGCCAACATGGTGAAACCCCGTCTCTACTAAAAATACAAAAAATTAGCCAGGCATGGTGGCACGTGCCTGTGGTCCCAGCTACTTGGGAGCCTGAGGCAGAAGAATTGCTTGAACCCAGGAGGCGGAGGTTGCAGTGAGCCAAGATTGTACCACTGCCCTCCAGCCTGGTGACAGAGCAAGACTCCATCTAAAAAAAAAAAAGGAAAAGAAAAAGAAAAGAAAAATATTTAGGTCATGAACTCTTGCAGACATCATTCTGTTTTAGAGAAGTCGTTTGGTGCTGAGAATCCTCTGTGCGTCTTTGGGGTCATGGAAAGCTACCGTATTACTTCCAATATCAAGGAAATACAGGCTTTGTAGAATAATAGTTCACAGTAGCCTCACAAAGAGTTTGTCATAGTTGCTTATTCCAGGGGACACATTTGCAGGAGTGACACGTGGCACCCTCCCCAGTCTCTTTCGATTAATATTTGTGCTTGGGTGTTTTTTTAGAAGGACCTCAGGATTCTATTGCTAACACAAAGCACGTAAATCAGGGGGAATTGCTATTTATTTTATTTATTTTTTTTTATATTTTTTATTGCATTTTACGTTTGGGGGTACATGTGAAGAACATGCAAGATTGTTGCATAGGTACACACATGGCAGTGTGATTTGCTGCCTTCCTCCCCATCACCTATATCTGGCATTTCTCCCCATGCTATCTCTCCCCAACTCCCCACCCCCCGCTGTCCCTCCCCTTTTTTCCCCCCGACAGACAGCTATTTATGAAAGTCATGGAGAGAGGCCGAAGTGGGAGGATCGCTTGATCCCAGGATGCAGAGGTTGCAGTAAGCCAAGATCACGCCACTGCACTCCACACTTCAGCCTTAGTGACGGAGTCAGACCCAGTCTAAAAAAAAAAAAAAAGTTGTGAAAACTTACCTGCAAACTCCTCAGATGGAAGAAATGTTTTTTTAAGGTAGTTGGAAAGCCCTTTAAACTCATTTTAATGGTACCAGTAGAATTAGAGCTTTGCTGTTAAGGATTTGATGATCAAAGGCAAGCAGCCTTGACTGGCATTTCTCTTTTGCTGTGCAGCTGCTTCTGGCTTTTTGATGTCCCTTGTCACCAAAAGGGCAGGATGGAAGAAAAGTGCATTTCTTATGGTGAGGACATCCTCACACACATGCCAGCAGTACAGGGTGGGCTTGGTAAGTGCATTAATGCAATGATACTGACTTTCCTATTTGCTTTACTGTTCAAAAGATGCAAGAGCTCACAGGGCCATTAAAAATGGCACGTGATCTTATGTCAAGAGGAAGGACAGTGGCCTGGGACCCTGGGACTCTCATGCCCATCACTGCCATTTCAGCAGGCAAATTGATTTCCAATATTCTTCTGGCCAGACTATTTCAAGATTCCCAATAAATAAATAATGAAGGAACCTAGGATGGGGGTAGAAAGAGTCACCTGCCCAGTGATTGAAGGAAACACTTGAAAAGCTTGCTTAAATATAAATCAACATTATGTAATAATAAATGCTGATATTTGGTTGACACTTTTATCATTTTTATAATCTAGAGCCTTACACCCGTTATCACATATGATTGCCCTAACACCCCTGGGAAAATATAGATAGGATCGAAGGTAGTTTATATTAACCCCATTTAAACCCAGAGGTTAAGTAACTGCTTAACGATCTTAACACTCTTCACCACTAAGTGATATTGTCATTCTTTCCCTCCACTAAAGAAGGGAGCTAGCTCCCACTGTTTCTCTGTCCTTACTATTTGCTGGGCTGGTGTTAGTGCTTTGCACATACTCTCTTGTTGAAAGCAATAAGAACTCTGTGAGGTAGGTAGGAAGTTTTCCTGTCTTATAGATATGGGAACAGTAGTGGGTAAGTTAAACTGATATGCTCAAGGTCACCCAGCTAGTGAGTGACAGAAAGGATATGACCCATTGCTGCAGACTCAGGAGCTTCTGTTCAGTCCAGTCTACTTTGCATTGCCGTGATAGCTAAGTCCTAGGCTGTGATCTCTTTGACGGCAAAGACCGCCTAACTCACCTCTGCTTCCCCAATGCCTAGCAGAGGCCCTGGTACAGGATAGGCCCTACTGGGGCTGGAGGATGGAGGAAGGGAGAGAGGGAGAGAGAGAGAGAGAAGGAAAAAGCAGAGGAGAGGGAATGAGATGGAGGCCTAAAGAAAGGAAACAAGAGGGAGAATAAGAGAAGGAAGAGGTAGGGAGACAGGAGGAAGGGAAGGCAGGTAGTGTGCTTTAGCTGTTTCTACTTATCACCTCAAATGAAACAAGAAAGAAGGCTGTGTTGATGCTCTCACTGTTTCTTGTTATTTTTCTAATGTAATAGCTATAACACTGTGTTCTCCACCTCTACCACTTTTTTTTTTAAGTGCTTGGAATAGGTCCTTGTAGGAAGAGATGGATTTAGGATCTACTTACAAAGGCGTAGGTGCATTCTGGCCTCAGTTGGGGCTCTTACCACCTCCAAGGCAGAAGGTAGACATGGAGCAGTGGCTCCTGGAGTCACAGAGGGAGGTGTGGCTGTGGCTGGTGGAAGCTGCAGCCCCTGTAGAGGAACATAGTTACAAACTAGCTTTGCAAAAGGCAGCCAGGGGACTAATTTATTTACCCCAACACCTCCGCTCTGTTTTTCAGTCCCCTGCTGGTGCCCTTCAGTGGTCAAACCCAACAGGAGGCTGGAAGACAAGGGTATCCTTGATCCAGCAATGTCAGCCTCCCAGGGAAAGATAGGGCAGAGACTTGGAGGGGCAACAAGACTCTGGAACTGAGTTAGAAGAGGGATACTGGGGAAGATATTTAACGTGAACAGCAGGGGGCACCAAACGGGTGTGGCACTGGCCAATCAGAGCAGTGCCAGCCATAACAACCCCACAGTTCTTGTACCTTTGTAAGACTTAATAAGTCTTATACTGGTCTGTACTGAATGTGGACCCTTAGAGAAGATATCTACAAACAAAATGTATCTATATGTCTCCAGGGGGATCCACAGGAGTGTACACAGTTTCTCTATTAGCCGCACCAGCCATGGCTCAGCTAGGGCAAACCCAAATCCCTGCCAGCCAAAGATTATGACCCATGGCTTAGACATAAATGGCTCCAAAAAATGATGGGGAAATGCCCTTTCCCAAAGGCCAATATCTAATTCCTTTTCTAAATCGCGAACATTCTGGAGCATTGGTGAGGCCTACCCGTCAGACTCACTCCCCTAACACGTGAGAATTTTCCAAACTATTTTGACAGATGAAATTGCAGATAATTAGCTTGGCTCTGCCAACTTGAAATTACTGGGGATGATTTCTGTGGCTGTGTAGTTGAGTTTCTGGAAGATAATCTAAAACTGAGAAGCAGGCCAGTGTTATCCTCATCTTACCTCTCCATCACATCATTAAAAGTGTAGAAGAAAAGTCTGGGCTGGTCATAAACATCTATGATAGATGCAGGGGAATAAGCCGCTCAGTTAAATCAACACAGCCTGAATCCCTGAATCTGTTTTTAGCTGTGAGACTGAAAAAGTGCTGTCACCTAAATACCTTTTCTCAAATGTCAGCCATCTTTTTAGACAGATTCCATTTTCTCAGCTGTATGAGATTTTTGTTTTTTGTTTTTTTTTTTTACTTAGAACAAGATTGGCATCTGAAAAATAAAGTAAGATATATAGAAAGTTTATGTCTCCATCTCTATTCCTATCTGCTTCTCTTTCGGTGATTTCCATGACATTGGATTTTGAAGGTTTATTTCTCTTCTTTTTCTAGAGGCTATAGTCAATGTATCTTTGTAAGACTGAAGTCGATTGATTGCAGTAATGGTCCCCACTTCCTCTCTCTCTGTAGCTATAGTCTTTATCATGTGACTTTAGAGTTCCTCCTATAAGGATGATGTATGTTTTCCCTCCGTATGTGTCTTATCAGGCTGCCAGAATAAAATACTACAACTGGGTGGCTTAACCAATAGAAGTTTCTCACAGTTCTGGAGACTGAAAGTCCAAGATCAGGGCACCAACATGGTCAAATTCTGGTAAAGTTCCTCTTCCTGGCTTGTAGACAGCCTCCTTCTCATTGCGTCCTCATATCGTGGAGAGAGAGAGAATTTTGTCTCTTATTTTTCATATAAGGACACTATTACCACCATGGGAATTTCACCCTAATGACTTCATTTAAACCTAATTACCCCCCGAAGGCCTCACTTCCAAATAACATGACATTGAGTGTTAGAGAGTCAACATATATGTTTTGAGGGACTCAAAGAGTTCATAACAACACAGAACTCACTCTGACCAATAGAATAAGGCAGAACCAGGGGTGTGCCAGTTCTGAGATAAGGCTTCAAGAGTCCGTGCCTGATTCCTCCTGCATAGCAGGAGGAGGATAAGAGACATGCAGAGCCAAACTGCCCCAGTTGAAGTGGCCTAGCCCCTTGAAGAATAAAGTTCCCAGTTGATCCATAGATGCACAAGGGAGTCTAGCCAAGATCAGTCAAGCACAGCCTATACCAGCTCACCCCTAGCCTACTAAAATGCATGAGTTATAGTAATATATAAAACTAATATAGTAATGAATTAAATGATTCTGGTTTCATGCTGCTGAGTCTGAGGTAGTTTGTTATGCAACAATAGCTAACTGATATAGTATGGCTACTGATTAGTCATTATTATTTATACTCAATTTCCTGCAAAGGAAGTTAGATGTAGTGATTAAAAGTGTGGAGTAGATCAGGTCTTCTTGAATTTGAATCCTGGCTCTGCCACTTAGTATTTGCAGTTTTGGACAAGGCACCTCAATTTCCTTATCTGTACAAATGAATGTAACAACAGGATCACATAGGGAAATTGTAAGTGTCAAATGGGTTTATCCATATAATGCACCTGAAATAGTGCCTGGTGCAGAACAAGCACTGTAGGGTGTTTGCTGTTAACCCTTTGAAAGGGCTCGAGACGGTGAGAGCAGGCTGCAGGCGAGGGTGGTTGATGTCCAGGTAGCATCAGCACCACTGCTCAGTGAGAGGTTCTGAGCTCGCGTGTCTTAAACACGAGATGAGCTCACATTTCCCAGAATAGGAAATGTAATCAAGACTGCTTCAGAATTCTCTGAGATGACTCTTTCATATCTTCTCTGAGAAATAAGCATTAGCGTATTAAGGGCATTATGCTTTCCCCCCACACGGAACTGATGGGAGACAGAGCAGTTATCAACAACCCAGAAGACTTCAGACCGCATGCTCAAGCACTCTGAAAGGTGCAGACCCCTTTGTGTTTTCTCCTTTTCCTCCCCGCATCCGGGCATTCGTGTTCTCATGCTGTGACTTCCGGATTCCTCAGAAGTTTTGTCTTTCCGGAAGCGTTGGGCTGCCACAACTGCCACCAATCCCCTGAGTCTCCCCATCCCCCAATCCACCCAAGGTACTTGCCATACCTGGATAAGGAGGTTCTGTGGTTTGGGGGGATTTTGTTTGTTTTGAGACAGAGTCTCGCTCTGTCACCCAGGCTAGAGTGCAGTGGCGTAATCATACCTCAGTGCAGCCTCCGTCTCCTGAGCTGAGGCAATCCTCCTACCTCAGCCTCCCGCCATGCCTGGCTAATTTTTTTTTTTTTTTTAAGTGAAGGTGAGGTCTTACTATGTTGTACAGGCTGGTCTCGAACTCATGAGCTCAAGTGATCCTCCCCTCTTAGCCTCCCAGAGTGCTGGGATTACAAGCAAGGGCCACTGCACTCAGTCCAAGGATGTTTTGGTAACAGCTAATTTGTTAATAAATTACTGCTCCTAAATAACCTATTTGCTGCTTTTTTTTTTTTTTTTCCCCAGTGGAGGCAAGGTCTGCACTTTAGTGGAGGCTAGCGTGCCACAGTGGTGCAATTATAGCTCACTGCAGCCTTGATCTCCTGAGCTCAAGTGATCCTCCCACTTTAGCCTCCTGCCATGCCTTTTTTTTTTTTTTTTTTTTTTTTTTTTTTTAGTGGAGGCGAGGTCTCACTATATGTTGTGCAGGCTGGTCTTGAACTCATGAGCTCAAGTGATCCTCCCCCCATCAGCCTCCGAGAGTGCTGGGATTACAGGCATGGGCTACTGCACTCAGTCCAAGGATGTTTTGATAACAGCTAATTTATTTTATTTTATTTTTTATTATAGTTTAAGTTCTGGGGTACATGTGCAGATCATGCAGGATTGTTACATAGGTATACACACACCGTGGTGGTTTGCTGCCTCCATCCCCCCATCATCTATGTTAAGTATTTCTCCTAATGTTATCCCTCCCCAATCCCTCTCCCCCTGCTATCCCTCCCCTACCTCCCCCACCCCCCAACAGGCCCTGGTGTGTGATGTTCCCCTCCCTGTGTCTATGTGTTCTCATTCTTCAATACCCACTTATGAGTGAGAACATGCAGTGTTTGGTTTTCTGGTCTTGTGTCAGTTTGCTGAGAATGATCATTTCCAGCTTCATCCATGTCCCTGCAAAAGACATGAACTCATCCTTTTTTAAGGCTGCATAGTATTCTATGGTGTATATGTGCCACATTTTCTTTATCCAGTCTATCATTGATGGGTATTTGGGTTGGTTCCAAGTTTTTGCTATTGTGAACAGTTCTGCAATAAACATATGTGTACATGTGTCTTTATAATAGAACGATTTATGGTCCCTTGGGTGTATAACCAGTAATGGGATTGCTGGGTCAAATGATATTTCTGTTTCTAGATCCTTAAGGAATTGCCACACTGTCTTCCACAATGGTTGAACTAATTGACACACCCAACAACAGTGTAAAAGCATTCCTGTTTTTCCACATCCTCTCCAGCATCTGTTGTCTCCAGATTTTTTAATGATCGCCATTTTAACTGGCATGAGATAGTATCTCAATGTAGTTTTGATTTCCATTTCCCTAATGGCCCGTGATGATGAGCATTTTTTCATGTTTGTTGGCTGCATAAATGCCTTCTTTTGAAAAGTGTCTGTTAATATCCTTTGCCCACTTTTTAATGGGGTTGTTTGTTTTTTTCTTGTAAATTTGTTTAAGTTTTTCGTAGATTCTGGATATTAGCCCTTTGTCAGATGGGTAGATGGCAAACATTTTTTCTCATTATGTTGGCTGCCAGTTCACTCTAATGATAGTTTCTTTTGCTGTGCAGATGCTCTTAAGTTCAATTAGATCCAGTTTGTCTATTTTGGCTTTTGTTGCCAATGCTTTTGGTGTTTTAGTCATGAAGTCCTTGCCTACGCCTATGTCCTGAATGGTATTGCCTAGGTTTTCTTCTAGGGTTTTTATGGTGTTAGGTCTTACGTTTAAATCTTTAATACATCTGGAGTTAATTTTTGTATAAGGTGTAAGGAAGGGATCCAGTGATCCAGTTTCAGCTTTCTGCATATAGCTAGCCAGTTTTCTTAACATCATTTATTAAACAGGAAATCCTTTCCCCATTGCTTGTTTTTGTCAGGTTTGTCAAAGATTAGATGGTTGCAGATGTGTGGCATTGCTTCCGAGGCCTCTGTTCTGTTCCATTGGTCTATATCTCTGTTTTGGTACCAGTACCACGCTATTTTGATTACTATAGCCTTGTAGTATAGTTTGAAGTCAGGTAGCATGATGCCTCCAGCTTTGTTTTTGTTGTTGTTGTTGTTGTTGTTGTTGGGTTTGTTTTGTTTTGTTTTGTTTGTTTGTTTTTTGCTTAGGACTGTCTTGGTTATGCTGGGTCTTTTTTGGTTCCATATGAAGTTTAAGGTGTTCTTTTCCAGTTCTGTGAAGAAGGTCAGTGATAGCTTGATGGGGATAGCACTGAATCTATAAATTACTTTGGGCAGTATGGCCATTTTCATGATATTGATTCTTCCTATCCATGAGCATGGAATCTTTTTCCCTTTGTTTGTGTCCTGTCTTATTTTCTTGAGCAGTGGTTTGTAGTTCTCCTTGAAGAGGTCCTTCATGTCCCTTGTTAGTTGTATTCCTAGGTATTTTATTCTCTTTGTAGCAATTGTGAATGGGAGTTTGCTCCTGATTTGGCTCTCTGTTTGTCTGTTACTGGTGTATAGGAAAGCTTGTGATTTCTGCACATTGCTTTTGTATCCTGAGACTGCTGAAGTGCTTGTTATCTTAAAGCATCTTGTAAATATACAGTCCTGTTATCTGCAAACAGAGACAATTTGACTTCCTCTTTTCCTAATTGAATACCCTTTATTTATTTTTCTTGCCTGATTGTTCTGGCCAGAACTTCCAATACTATGTTGAACAGGAGGGGTGACAGAGGCCACCCTTGTTTTGTGCCAGTCTTCAAAGGGAATGCTTCCAGTTTTTGCCCACACAGTATGATATTGGCTGTGGGTTTGTCATAAATAGCTCTTATTATTTTCAGATACATTTTATTGATACCTAGTTTATTGAGAGTTTTTAGCATAAAGAGCTGTGGAATTTTGCCAAAGGCCTTCTCTGTATCTATTGAGGTAATCATGTGGTTTTTGTCTTTGGTTCTCTTTATGTGATGGATTACATTTGTAGCTGATTTCTTAATAAATTGCTGCTCCTAAATAACCTACTTGCCGCTTACCAACTACATTTCTTAGATAGTGTTTTATCAAGAAAAAAGGCGAATTTAGTGGTGGAAAATCTGAATACCTTGATGGTCATTGGTAAAGGTAATTTAAGGGCAAAAAGACATCCAGGGCTCTCTCAATAACAGGCAGCCAGCCAGCCACCCATTAGGACCTTCCCAAGCTTTGAGATGAACTCACGAGTCACCCGGGGGGTGTACTGGGTTCAGTCACCTGACTGTCTCAAAACTGTCCATCCTGGGTCACAGCTGGAGACATCCACGTTGCTGAGGGGTGGTGACCTGTGCGCCCCTCTTTTTTGCACTTTGGACTCTTCCCACATGCTGCTCTTCTCTGGGATCAAAACCCCTTCCTAGGCTTCAAAGCCATCCTGCTCAATGCCATCTCTCAGGAAGGCTTCCCGAGGCTCTACTCATCAGTTACCTTTCTCCTCTTCCCTCCCCGTACCCTTCTGCTAGTGACTCTCTCCTGTCTCCTACAGGACCGTGAGCTCCTTCATCGTCTCCCACATGATTTAGCAGAGCGACTTTTGTGTGTCAAGCTGTCAGTAAATAATTGGTGAATTAAAAAAAAAAAAAAAGAAGGGATGATTTCACAGTCATTTTATCCGGTGAGGGGATAATGCCTACACTCCTACCCAAGTATGTAACGATCCCCAAGCCCAGTTATCTTGTAAGCTCGGGTGACTACTAGACATACTAACCCACTCTGCTGTCCTCCAGGGATACCTGGGACAGGGACGGAAGGTTTAGGGAGCTCCATTGGTTCACATGTCTTTTTCTGATGCCAGCTCAGGCAGTATTTGTCCTGAGAGAATCACAGAGGAAGAAATCTCAACATCTCTAAGAGCAATGTGAGAACAACTGGCCAGGAGAAGTGCCATCGTCATGAGTTTAAAGCTTTAAAACACTTCTTGCAGTTTTCAGCTCTCATAAATCATAGCATTGCAGGGCTAGACCGACACTTGGAAATCATCCTGTCCAGTCTGCCCGTGAAAAAAATGCATTCCTTGGGAGGTGCTTTCTCTCACAGCACATTCATTCTGAGGATGTGTGGTCCAAGGTCACAGAAATGGTAGCAGTTCTGGGATCAGAACCCAGCACTCCAGCCCCTACCCAGCATCCACTCAGCAGCTCACACTGAGCTGAGATGGCCAAGAAAGAATGGGTTACTGTCTCCAGGATACGCCATGGACTGCAACAGGTGCTGTACTTACTTGCCTTCAGAGTAATAAGCCTCTGTAATAAGTATGTAATGCGGAAATGTTATTCGGCCCATTAACCCTCAATAAATATTGTTGTCTAGCTGTAGTCTCCCAGGCCCAGCCCCTGCTGCCCTGCCCATCACTTGGGAGCCTAAGTAACAGCACTTCTAACAGAAAGACAAAGCCCTGCCAGATGTGACTAGATAACAAGAATTACCACTAAACACCGGTTAAAAATAAAAGTAGTTTTTCATGACATTCCTATCTGCCGTGTGTGTGTGTGCGCATGCGTGTGTTTGAAATGTGATGAACGGCAGCAATAATGTTACACAGATATTCATATGACAAATGTGTGCTGAACATCTACTCAGAGAAGGGCATTGTGCTAGGAATTCTGTTCTGGAAACAACGAAGCATAAATGCTGCAAGAAGCATGGTGTGAACACAATGGTCTGAGGCTGCCAGGAAGAGAGCACGGTGGGGTTTTAAAGGGGATAAGGAGTGGGCAGAAGAAGAATCAAATAAGCCTTCAAGAAAGTGATGACATTTGAGTGATTTTTAATTCCCAGACACCTGAGAATTTTTAAAATCAGAAATGGAGAGAATATTTCAAGTAGAAAACACAGCTTGAACCCAGAAGATGTTTAGTTTTAGCAAAGCTTGGAAAATAGCAGATAATAGCTGTCTTATACATAAAATTTAGAAGAAGCACAAAAGAGGAGAGAAGACCCATTTTAGGAAATTGTTGACATAAGGATATATCATTACAGGTCAGTCTCATGTGATGAAAAAATTCTAAATAAGAGCAAATTAATCCAGCAGGATATTGAAATAACTACATTGTCACTAATGAGCCTTACCTGAGGAATGCAAGGATGGTATGGTTTTAAAATCCATCAGTATAGGTCTAGCGCAGTGGCGCATGCCTATGATCTCAGCACTCTGGGAGGCCAAGACAGGTGGATCACTTGAGCCCAGGAGTTCAAGACCAGCCTGGGCAACATGGTGAAACCCCATCTTTACCAAAAATACCAAAATTAGCCAGTCTTACAACATGGCCTCAAAAAAAATAAATAAAAATTTAAAAATAAATCTATGAATATAATTCAACACATTGATTATAGGAGAAATAACAATATGATTAGTTCAATAGGTATAGAATCAATGATTAATAAGCTTCCACATTTATTTATAATTTTAAAAATAAAGGCAAAAACCTCTTATCAAGCTAGAAATGGGGAAAAAAAATACTTCTGAAATCTAAAAACAAATATCATATTGGGAGTGAAATAGGGAAGTCTTTTTTTTTTTTTTTTTTTTGAGACAAGAGTCTCACTCCGTCACCAGGCGCCAGGCTGGAGTGCAGTGGCGCGACCTTAGGGAAGTCTTTTAGTAAAGTTCAGAAAGAGGTAAGAATGCTTGCTATCACATTTATTATCCAACATTTATATCTGATTTTTTTTGTTAGTATAATACAAGAAAAAGAAAAAATAGGCGTAAGAATCAAAAAGACAAACAAAAATTTTAGTATTTTCAAAAGTTATGACAGTCTATGTAAAAAAAATAAAATCCAAGGAGAACAATGTATAAATTTTTAGAACTAAAAAACAGCATTCAAAGAGTTCAATGGCTTTTAGTTCTAAAAATTTTAAACACCAAATCCACATTCTCAATACAAAATTCACATTTAAAAAAAATCCGTAAGTTTCTATAAGCCAAAAAAATCTTACAAGATGTTATAGGAAAAATAGCCTATTCCTAACAGCAACAAATTTATGAAAGAATATTAATAATTGCTAACACTCATTGAGCTCTTACCATCGTTCCAAGTATTTGCACTTTCTGCCTTGTTTAATTCTCACGGCAAGTTTAGAATCTAAGCTATCTTACAAGAACTTTACAGACAAAATTATAAAGTGTTAATAAAGTGCATAAAGGACTCAGGCAAATGGAAATATATATCATATAGTTTGATGGGAAAACTGAACATCTAAATGTCATAAGCATAAAATATCCCCAAATTAATTTATAAGTTTATATTTATTTATTTATTTATTATACTTTAAGTTCTGGGGTACATGTGCAGATTGTGCAGTTTGTTACATAGGTATAATGTGCCATGGTGGTGGTTTGCTGCATCCATCCCCCCATCATCTACATTAAGTATTTCTCTTAATGCTATCCCTCCCCAAACCTCCCACCCCCTGCTATTCCTCCCCTAGACCCCATTCCCCAGGCTCCAGTGTGTGATGTTCCCCTCCCCGTGTCCATGTGTTCTCATTGTTCAGCACCCGCTTATGAGTGAGAACATGTGGTGTTTGGTTTTCTGTTTTTATGTCAGTTTGCTGAGAATGATGGTTTCCAGTTTCATCCATGTCCCTGCAAAGGACATGAACTCATCTTTTTTATGGCTGCATAGTATTCCATAGTGTATATGTGCCGCATTTTCTTTATCCAGTCTAACATTGATGGATATTTGAGTTGGTTCCAAGTCTTTGCTGTTGTGAACAGTGCCACAGTAAACATATGTGTGCTTGCGTCTTTATATATGTTCTAATCAAAGTCCTGACAAAATGTTTTTAAATTAGACAAACTGATTCTGAAAATCCCACAAAAGAGTAAACATCTAAGAGTTGCTAAATGAGTTGTGAAAAAGAACGAAAAACAAGAATCTGCTCTGTCAGTTACCAAGACAAACCCTATCATACTGAAAACTATGCTATTAGTGTAGAAATAGATTAATAGATCAATGAAGGAGAATAAAGATCTCACAGATAGGCTCAAATGAATATAGAAACCTTTTTTTTTTGAGACAGAGTTTCACTCTGTTGCCCAGGCTGGAGTGGAGTGGTGCAATCTTGGCTCATTGCAGCCTCTGCCTCCCGGGCTCAAGTGATTCTCATGCCTCAGACTCCCAAGTAGCTGAAATTACAGGTGCATGCCACCACACCTGGCTAATTTTTAGATTTTTAGTAGAGACAGGTTTTCACTATGTTAGCCAGGCTGGGCTTGAACTCCTGGCCTCAAGTAATCTGTCCACTTTGGCCTCCCAAAGTGCTAGGATTACAGGTGTGAGCAACCATGCCCAGCCTGTATATAGAAACTTAATCCATAATAGAGGTGGCATTGCAAATAAACAGAAAAAAATACAAACCATTAAACACCTTTACAAATGTGCTGAAGTAGGGATATAGCTTCATTTTCTTCTTATATACAAAGCTAATTGTAATATATATACTATGCTATGTATATATACTATGTATACTATATATACTATATATTTAATATATATTGTGTAAGTATATATATACTATATATGTAGTATATATACTAGGTATATATAGTATATTACAATTAGCTTTGTGTGTATATATATTTTCTTATATATTTTTTTCTCTGTTGTCTACATTGCATTAAGGTAGCTATATATACTGTGTATATATAGTATATTATAATTAGCTTTGTATATAGTATGTGTATATACTATGCATGTATACTGTGTATATACTATACAATTAGCTTTGTATATAAGAAAAAAATGAAACTGTATCCTTACTTCACACCTTACCCAAAAATAAAACAGATGGAACAAAACCTAGATGCAAAAAGAAAACTGTAAATCTATTAGAAGAAAATGTCTTTGAAGCTACAGGTTCAGGCAAGAGTTCTTAGTAAAGATCCCTGTACTCCCCACACTGAAAAGAA
>PVKV010000871.1:0-20000 GCA_004027835.1 Alouatta palliata | reverse complement strand
TCATCACGGTTTTGTGTAAAGTCATGTATATCAAAGTTTATATAATTACCAGTCCCTAAGCCAGTGTCACTTACCTAATGTGTACAAAGAACTGTAGAGAATAATAAATGAATTAGAAACTCTGAAAAAACACATAAATGCATTTGAATGATTACTGAGGCTTGTGGTAGGTCTTCAGTTATGAGTGGTTTAGTTTTTCTACTTTTAGAGCTCCTGGAAAGTGATTATATTGCTTTCAAAATGGGAAAATCAATTTGTTTTTTAGACATTTCATTATTTGCTGCTTTATGTGGGTTCCTTATGCTACTTTTATTTACTCACACACTTCTCCATTCAATTTATCACATCTGTGGGGAGCTGGGCAAAGTGATTGACTTTAGTTAAAGCAGGCAGCAGGTACCTGATTCACCAGGGGGCTGCCCCTCAGGCCAGGTTTTGCACAAGGTGAGAAAGATCCCCAGTTAGGACCTACTGAGGTGAGAAACCTCTTGGTTTGGTCATAATTAAAAGTCCTCTCTGCAAATGTTTACGTTTCCCCATTTTTGCTGGGGTCTGGATTTTCTGAATATTAGAGTTTACGCATGAGAAGGAGGAAAGGATTTAGGCCCATGAGCCAACAGGGATGTATCTTTCAGGTTTTTAGGACATCGCGGCCTAATTGCAAATCTGTTCTGGGCATAGAGGGAGTCTCTCGAGCATCTGCAGCTTTGGTGTGTTCCTTCATCCTTGTGGTAAATACTCACTATCCAGCACTGCAGATGCCACAGTTACAGAGGAAGGAAGGCCAGATGTGTTCGTCAGCTCGGACTGCTATAACTAAAACCAGAGGCTGGGTGGTTTAAACAACAGACATGTATTTTCTGACTGTTCTCAAGGCTGGAAATCTGAGATCAGGGTACTGGCCTGGTCAGGGTCTGGTGAGGGCCATCTCCCAGGTTCCATTGTCTCTCTGTGTCCTCATACAACAGAGAAAGAGAACAAGTCCTCCGGCTTACCTTCTTTAAGGATACTAATCCTATCAGATCAGGGCCTCACCTGTATGACCTTAATTACTTCCGTAGAGGCCAAATATGATTGTGTTTGGGGTTAGAGCATCAACGTATGAATCTGGGGGGAGAGGGGACACAATTCAGGCTGTAGCCTCAGATAAGGTCCTTGTGTCATCCATTCTAGAGGGCATGACAAACCACGAACAGGTACACAAATAAATAATCGAGGCAAATAGGAATTATGATCAGTTCCATGACGGAAATGAAGAGGACGGGATAGAGAATAATGGAGGTGGGGGTTGTTTTATGGAGATGGGATCAGGGAGGATCTTGCAGAGGAGATAATGTTTAAGCTTAGACCACAGGATGAACATGGGCCAACCATGGGAAAACATTCCAGCGAGAGGGGATTTTTTTCAATGCAGAGCCTTTATTTAAGAAAGATCACGGTATGTTCCGAGAACTTTCGGAAAGGCCAGCATGGCTACTGTGTGGTGATTCAGAAGGCAACCCTCTTGTACAAACAGTTACAAATGCTTGACAAAATACACAGGCATTACTTTAAATGCATAGATGAGTACTCCAGAAAAAAAGTTATTCTGGGAACCAAAAACAAAGGAGGAAGTGAAAAGCCATCTTGACGACACAGGGATTAGAATTTTTAATGCCTGGAAAGGTACAGAGATTGATGTCTTAGACTCAAGAGAAATGAATATATTCACATGAAGCCAGAACTCTGGGAGGGCTGATACTAGCAACGCCGTGAAAGGCTGGATGGAGGAAAACTATCTACCTGTCCAGGAAGACACCAGGAGTGCTTGAGTTACTCAACGTAGATTCTGTTAAAATAATTCTCTGAAAATTCATACCAAGAACTTGATCTCACATAAGCTCAAATTTATACTACCCGCCCTACCCCAGAAGCCCCAACTTGAAAAGGAACTTAAACACTGGTACCAAACAGTGATATCCATGGGGAACCTATGAGACGCCAACACAAAACAGCCAGAGAGACATATACCCTCAATCCAGGTCACACAAAATTCCCATAGATAAAACCCTGCTGAAAATGAGCTTTCAACCTCAAATGACAAATGTACAAGGAAAAAGTTCACCATGTGCAAGAGTCAGAAATCACAGCAAACACAGGGACCAGACACTTCCTTTAAAAACTCCTAAGAACTATCTGAAAGACAATACTTTTAGAATAATCATAATCATAAGATGGACCATTGAAAAACAGAATGTAACAGATACTCTAAGGGGGAAAGTAGGGCAGATTTTTAAAAATAACAGTCACATTTCTAGATTAAGGTCATAATTAAATCAAAATTGTCTGATGGTTTGAATAGCAGATTAATCAGATAAGAAAAACAATCAGCTGGAAGATAAATATGAAGAAATTACTCAGATTGTATTGCATAGAGTTAAAAGGCAAAAGGCATGAGAGATCAGTTAAATAGAACAGAAGATTAATTGGAAAAGTCCAATTTATGTAATTATTTATTTTGAGACAGGGTCTTGCTCTGTCACTAAGGCTGGAGTGCAGTGGCATGATCTTGGCTCACGGCAGCCTCTGACTAACAGGTTCAAACCATTCTCATCTCTCAGCCTCCAGAGTAGCTGGGACTACAGGCGCATGCCACGATGCCCAGCTAATTTTTGTATTTTTGGTAGAGACAGAGTTTCACCATGTTGGCCAGGCTGGTCTTGAACTTATGGCCTCGAGTGACCCACCCGCCTCGGCCTCCCAAAGTGCCAGGACTATAGGTGTGAGCCACCATTCCTGGCCCAATTTACTTTTAATAGGCATTCCAGAACTACAGAATAGAGAGGATTGGGAAGAGTTGTTATGGCTGGGAATTTTTAGAATGTAGATGATGGACATGCATAGTAGGTTGAATCGTGGCCACCCAATGACAGCAAGTTCTAATCCCTAGGACAGTTAAATGTTGCCTGATAGGGAAAAGGATCTTCGCAGGTGTGAAAAACATTAACGATCTTGAGATGGAATTCATATCCTGGATTACTCAGGTGGGCCCTGAATACAATCACAAGTGTCCTTATGAGAGGAAGGTAGGGAAGATTTCATACAGACACACACAGAGGAGAAGGCAATGTGAAGGAGGACCCTGGAGAGATTTGAAGATGCTGGCCTTGAAGATGAGGGTGGTGTGGTTAATAACCAAAAGATGCCAACAGCCACCAGAACCCAAAAGAGGCCGGGCACGGATTCTCCTCCAGAGCCTCCGGAGGGAGCATGGCCCTGCCAGCACCTTGATATTGACCCCAGGACGCTGACTTTGGACTCCTGGCCTCCAGAATTGGAAGAGAATAAATTTCTGTTGTTTAAGCTGTCAAGTTTGTGGTAATTTGTTTCAGCATCCAGAGGAAACGAACACAACATATATGGATAGATTGAGAATAAACATCAAGTTACAGGAAGGATAAATAAAAATAAATCTACAGCTAGACACACTCCAGTGAAATGGGAGAATGCCAAATACAGAAAAACAACCTTGAAAGCAACCAGCGAAAGTACAGGGGCGATGACCAGATGACAGTTTTTCAAAACCTTAATGTAACCCAGGAGACAATGGACAATGTCGTCATATGGCCTACAGAAACAAATTCTCATTCAAGAGTCACGGTAAAATGAAGTCATTTTTCGGGCAGGCAGGCTGATTTTTTTTGTGAGACCCAGTCTCTCTCTGTCACCCAGGCTGGAGTACAGTGGCACACTCTCTGCTCCTTGCAACCTTCCTCTCCCAGGTTCAAGCAATCCTTCTGCCTCAACCTCCCAAGCAGCTGGGATTACAGGCATGTGCCACCATGCCGGGCTAATTTTTGTATTTTTTAGTAGAGATGGGGTTTCACCATGTCAGCTAGGCTGGTCTTGAACTCCTGACCTCAAATGATCTGGCCTCCCAAAGCGCTAGGATTACAGGCATGAACCACAGCACTCAGCTGGCAAAGCTGAATTGACCATTAATGGAACTTGTTGAAAGAGCTGCTTCTAAAAGGTATATGCACTTCGGAAAGAAGAACATACAACCGGGAAAGACACAGTGAGGTACGGGAAGAAATATTAAGTAATGAAATGAGAAAATATGTGATTCAATAGAAAATCGAGCATGAAATGTACAAAACAATGAGTATAATAAAATTATGAGTTGGGACCATATAAAAGGTGAAATGAAAATACCAGACAGTAATAACAAGTAACATAAGAGGGAAGTCTATGGATTAAAAAGTTCTGGTCTTCTCATTGTTCAGAAGTAGAGGTACCGATTAATTTCAGATTTTATAAAGTAAAATAGACACATTTAGAGAAATTTGACCAATACAGGAGGTCACAGGGAACAGAGGAAAGAGTGCAAAGGAAACATGTGACAAACAGCAAGTGCAAATGAAGACTGGCAAAGTAAACCTCAGTGCATAAATCTAAGTATAGCAAGTATTATACAAATGTAAACAAATGAATCCCACCATTTAAAAGACAAGCTGTTTTTCTTTTGAGACAGAGTGTCACTCTGTTGCCCCGGCTAGAGTGTAGCAGTGTGATCTGGGCTCACTGCAACCTCCACCTCCCGGGTTCAAGCAATTCTCCTGCCTCAGCCTCCCAAGTAGTTGGGACATCAGGTGCGTGCCACCACGCCCTGCTAATTTTTTGTGTTATTAGTAGAGACGGGGTTTCGTCTTGTTAGCCACAATTGTCTCGATCTCCTGACCTCGTGATCTGCCCATCTTGGCCTCCCAAAGTGCTGGGATTACAGGCATGAGCCACAGCACCTGGCCCAAAAGACAGAAGCTTTAAAGAATAAACAAGATCTATATTCTCTATGCTTTTATAAGAACAAGCAAAATAAAAGTACTTAGATATGTAAGAATTAGAAGGAGAAAAAACCCAAAACTTTCATCACTTACAACGTTATCTGCATAGAAAACTCAAAGAATTGACATACAAACTGATAAAACTAAACTAAGAATTCAGCAGTTTTGCTGAGAACAAGCTCAAATATACAAAAATCAATTGTATACATTAGCTAAAAAAATTAGCTCATGTAGTTTTAAAAAGGTACTATACGCACTAGCAATAAAAACTTAAAGGTATCTAGGAATAAACTTTTATGGAGAAATGTATGAAACTTTATTAAAATACATAAATGAAGAGAACAAAATCTAGAGAAAGGAAGGGCTGGGTGATAGTTCCTGTTCATTAGTGAAAACAATCAATATTATAAAATGAAAACCCTCCCAAACCAGTCTGTAAATTTAATATAATGCTTATGAATAGAATTATAATAATAGAATTTTTCACGGAAGTTATATTTGCAAAAGAAAGGACCCAAAATAATTTTTAAAAAGAACAGTATGGGGAGAGGACTTTCCTACCTGGATATCAAGGCATCATAAAATTGTAGTCATTAAGACAGTGTGATATTGACTCAGAAATAAACAAATAAATCAATGGACTGAAATGAATGCTCAGATTTAATCCCATATATAATATATAAAATATATAAATATATATAATATCACACATATAAATACATAATAAGTTATTTGTATTTTTATATATTATATACAGCATTAAATCTGAACTATTTCCATTTATTGATCTATTTGTTTATTTATATATAATATATTACATATATATGAACTTAGTCTATGATACAGGTGACATCATGAAATACTGAGAAAAAAGATGGGCTGACAATAGGTAGTGCTGGGATTGCCATTTTTCCATATGGAAAATAATTAAATTAGATCTTTACCTCAATACAGAAACAGGGAAACCTAACTTATAAAATATATAAAATATATAAATACATTATATAAATATAAAAAATATATAAATATTTATATATAATAAGTTATTTGTATTTGCATATATTACATATATAGGATTAAATCTGAGCATTCTATTTTGGTTCATTAATCTGTTTGTTTATATATATAATATATTACATATATATGCACTTAATCTGTGATAGAGGTGACATCATGAATTACTGAGAAAAAAGATGGCTGATACCAAGTAGTACTGGCATTGCCATTTTTCCATATGGAAAATAATTAAATTAGATCTTTACCTCAATACATAAAGAGGGAGACCTTTAAAACGTGTTTAAGAGAAAATAAAGGAGACTATTTGTATGATCTCTTGGTAGAGAATTGCTTTTGGAAATACAAATGATGAAACATGGTAGTCTGATGACATTAAAATCATCTAGAAAACAAAAGCTACTGCAAAGAAAGTAAAATGTAAATCAGTGAGAGTAGATACATTTAAAAAATTAGCATCTGGAATATACAAAGATATATCCACAATTCAGGGAGAACATGACTCAGTAGAATGGAAGGTAAAGGGTATACATTGAAAATTCACAAAAGACAAAACATGAATGGCATATAGGCATACAAAAAATGTTTGACCTCATTAGTAATCAGGAAAATGCAAAGTAAAACAAGGAGATCTTTTCATTCCTATCATGCTTGGCAGGGACCATCTCCCCAGATGCTACAGGCAGGAAGCCAAGGTGGAGAAATTTCCAAGGCCCGTAACATGCTTTGCACTAGATTGGCAAAAATGAAAAATGACAACACCAGGAGTTGGTGAGGATATAGAGAAACGTGAATTCTTACACCCTATCCATGAAAGAGCAAATGAGTTTAAGTTCCAGAGGAATTTGGCAATATTTAGTAACACTGGAGATGTACATGTTCTAGTTTTCAGCATTTCCATTTCTAAGAATATACTCAAAAAAGACTCCCACGTGTTCCTAAAGTAACTGGTAAAGCCAAAGAGTATTTATTGCAGCACATTTGTTATACAAAAAAAAAAAAAAAAAACTTTTGTGGTGGGGTGGAGGTGGGGGAGAGAGGGAGAGCCTAGAATTCACTAACCAAAAAATAAATGCGTAACTCGTAGTGCGCTCACGTGATGTCGTACTATACAGCAGTGAAAACAATTGAACTAGGACTCTATGCGGCAACATGGATGAAACTGTAAAAACATTCTTAGCAAAAAATAAAAGCTTCAGAATGATTTCTTCAGCATGATGCCAGTTTAGTAAGTTTGAAAAAATGCAAAACAGTCTTATAGGCACATACTGTGTATGTGTGTGTGTGTGTTATATACATATGTAGCAAAAATGGAAAACCATGCATAAGGATGATAAACATCAATCCCTCTGGGAGGGTTGGAGGAGAATAAGATCAAGAAGGAACACAGAGGCCAGGAGTGGTGGCTCACTCTTGCAATCCCAGCATTTTGAGAGGATGAGGCAGGTGGATCACCTGAGGTCAGGAGTTTGACACCAGCCTGACCAATATGGTGAAATCCTGTCTCTACTAAAAAATACAAAAATTAGCTGGGCGTGGTGGTACACAGCTGTAGTCCCAGCTACTCGGGAGGCTGACACAAGAGAATGAGAACTGCTTGAATCCAGGAGACAGAAGTTGCAGTGAGCCAAGATCACATCACTGCACTCCAGCCTGGGCCACACAGCAAGACTGTGTCTCAAAAAATAAATAAATAAATAAAAAGAAGGAATACAGAGGGAGCTTTAATTATCTACAAAACTTTAATGCTATTAAGTAAGTAAAGCAAGTAGACGTGTTGAGGTGTAGCAAGGTCGATGATGGATGTAGCGTTAGCTACACTGTTCTCTTTATTTTCCTTATCTGCCTGAAATATTTCATTATAAAATATTTTTTTTTAATTAGTAAAAGTAGGAAAACCAATCCAGAGGCTCTTGTATTGATTTAGGCAATATGTAGATTCAGCTCACTAGGATTAGGAAAGAGGTTGAAGATGGAGAAGTGGACAGAACCATTACATATTTTGGAGGTAAATTTGAGGGTCTTAGGTAAATTTGTCCCTATTCTGTAGACCTTTTTGGGAGCTCCAGCTGATTTCCAACTAACAGTATCTCATGGCTGGGCTGAGGGTTCTTCCCCAGCCCTGGACCCCCACCCATTGAATGCTGTATTGCCCCCATGCAGTAGACCAGATGTCCTAAGGAATGCAGCCATCAACTGGCGGCCATGAAGAATGGATATGTGAATACTCCAGCCCCCTTGCCTCTGGACTGGGATCATTCTGAGGCTTGTGCTGCTTTGTGCAGTTTCCCATGAATTTCAGCATCCCATGGTGGCAGGTGTAGTAGTAAGACCTTTTGCCTTTCCTTCCCTTCCCCACAACCCCAAAGAACCACTAAAGCCGCAGGTGTGCTTCCCAACATGGAGGTGCATGCTCACCCAGCACCTTCATGCCACTCTCAGTCTGGCAAAGGGAGGATGGAAAAGGCAAACTCCAGGGGCTGTGGTCAGGCAGATGGGGAGATGCCACATGCAGAAGACGGAAAATACAGCTGAGGGGCAGAGACAAAACTGGGCTGCTGAAGTAACTGCAGAGAAAACACGCTGCCCTCCTGCATCATGAACCTAAGTGAAATTCCAAAGAGCCATCGGCAGGTGCCATTTTTTTTTGGCTCTGGGGCTGTACTAGCATTTGCAACAGTGCCTCATTTGGGGATTTCCTTGACAGCATTAGGAGCTAAGCATGCCCTGATTATGTGCCATCCTGTGTCTAACTCCATGGGAGCATCATTTATATGCATTCACATTCCAGACATGTCTACAGAGAAGGACTTGGTGCTGATGGCTTCTGTTTGTATATAAAATATTATGGAATGTCACTGGAGAGTGACTTCTTGATACAGAATCAAGTAACAGTAGAGATTCTGCAAAGTGAGATTTCAGCAGTAAATTAGAAAACATTTGCCTTGATCGTAATACAAAAAAATGAATTGCTGGCTGGACGCAGTGGCTCACACCTGTAATTCCAGCACTTTGGGAGGCCAAGGCAGGCGAATCACCTGAGGTCAGGTGTTCAAAACTAGCCTGGCCAACATGGTGAAACCCCGTCTCTACCAAAACTATAAAAATTAGCTGGGTGTGGTGATGGGCACTTGTAATCCCAGCTACTCAGGAGGCTGAGGCAGGAGAATCACTTAAACCTGGGAGGTGGAGTTTACAGTGAGCTGAGATCACGCCAGTGCACTCTGGCCTGGGTGACTCTGTCTCAAAAAAAAAAAAAAAGAATTGCTTAAAATTTTAATTTTATTATATGTAAGCAAAAAGCAGAAAAAACCCCAGCTGGACATGGTAGTGGTTCATGCTTACAATTCCAGCACTTTGGGAGGCCAAGGCAGGAGGATCACTTGAGATCAGGAGTTCAAGACTAACCTGGGCAACATAACGAAACCCATTCTTCCTACACACACACACACACACAAAAGCAAAAGTTAGCCAGGTGTAGTGGCATGTGCCTGTGGTCCCAGCTACTCAGGAGCCTGGGCTGGGAGAATCACTTGAACATGGGAGGGAGAAGTTGCAGTGACCCAAGATTACACCACTGCACCCCAGCCTTGGTGACAGAGCCAGACTCTGTCCCCACCCATAAAAACAAAACAAAACAATAGTTCTAGGTACACTCTGCATGTATTATTCCATTGTTGAAATGACACTCCACTGTTAACCACGGCAATTTTAAAAATGCTAAATCTACTCCACCTGGCTACTGAGTTAACCCAATTGTTATCAACAGCAAAAGCGTTACAGGGAGGTTTTTGGCATTTCTCTGGCTGCTGATTTGGAAGCAAAGATACTTAATTTGACTTCACCTTCACAGAAACGTGAATTAATAAGTCTATAAGGAAACCAGCTTCGGCTTCTCAGTCTACAATATATTTGTTCAGTGCCATGGAGTCAATGAAACACATCAGTTCACATGATCATCACTGAAGTGAGCCTGGGATAATGGCCCCTCCTGGCTGGCTGGAGTAAAACCAGAGAAACAAGTGGCTTCTATAGGCACAGACTGTGCAAGGAGACCCTAGAACAGAACAGCCTTGGTCTTTGGGGCGTCAGAAAAAGACTGTCATCTGAAACGAAACCACAAGAAACCTACATAGAAAAATTTGCCATCTCTAGACATGTCTATCCCAGGAGATGGTCCATACAGAATTATGGGTGGAACCAGGGTATATCCTGTGGGTCCAATGGAGGCAAGAATTTCTAAGAATAAGAACCTTAGAAAGATCTTACTACTGAAGGTAGTGTTGATGAGACATTAGGGCTCAAATTCATGAACTGAGTTCTGATTTTCAACTCCACAAATTCATAACTATGTGACTCTGGCAGGTTATTTAACCTCTCTGAGTGCTGATCTCCTCTTCCGTAAAGTCTAGAGCCATGCAGGCTTGTTGTGATGATTAACAGAGATAACATGCATGCATGCTTTTCACCGTGCCTGGCACGTAGGATGCACTCAGGAGAGTGGCTGCTCTTTTAGCATTACTGTCAGCGTGTAACCAATGGAAATAACATTCTACCTCTATGTTGTAAGTTTTCTGGTGGAAAGTGACTTTGTTCTTGGCGCAACGAAAATAATATTGAAAATTAGGAACTGGTCAGAATGTATTAGCCTCAAGCAAGGAAAATGACTTTGCCTCTAGAGAGCAAGGCTTGATTTTTAGACAATTAATCTGACTTTCTGAGCCAGAGGGAGGGCATTTTTCAGGAGATCAAATGCCTGTCTTCTAACTGTACACTCCCAAAGCAACTTTTAGTCTATGATCTGATCTCTCAAGTAGGGCAGGCCAAAGAACTCTCCCTACCTCTGAAGCCAGACATTTCTCCCACTGGAAATCATGAAATTAGCCTCCAGAGAATCCCTCAGAGTCTTGTGAGTTTGGTTATCATGAGTCAGTCACCAGTACACTTCTCTGTGTGCAAATAAAAATCAGGCTTCTGCACCTGCAGAAATGATGGTTGGGTGGGGGCTTGTGGGGACCACCTCCATGCCCAGAAACTGTCCCTTTGTGAAGTCTTGTCTGAAAACTTCTAGCCTGCCGTTCGATGCAACTGTCAATAATGAGTGTTTGATAAGCACGTGGAAAAATACACAGATGCTATTTATTTTTATTCCTATCTGAAATGTATTGAGCATTTTCAACAGGAAAAAGTTTATCTCTATGTAGCACTCCATCTTTATAAAAGAAATTCTATGCCAGCATAAGCCAGGCACTGTAATAAATATACCTTATTTAGTCTTTGCAGTGACCCTGTGAGGACAGTGTTCCTGTTCTTATTTTAAAAGTAAGTAAACTGGGGTCCAGAGAAGTTCAACGACTTTCCCAAAGTCATAGAACGCAAAAGTGAGAAAGACCAGATCTGAACCCTATTCTGTCTGAAGTCCATGTTCTTTCCACCCTGCTTGGTCACCCCCCCATCTGTCTCAATGCCTGGGGAGCTGCCATCCCTCCCAGCCCATCCCCTTGTCACTGGACATGAGTGCCCGAAGCCTGTACTCTGACCAAGCCACTCTATGAAGCGCTCATCTCTTCCCTGGACCTACCGGAGGGTTAGGCCAGTTCCCTCTGCATAGGGATTGGTCTTAAACAATGTGCCTTAGATTATAGCTAGAGCCACTACATCAACTAAAAGGATGTAAATAGTGTGTAGTCAACTTGTATCAATGATAAATAATTGTTTGCCCTCATTATTCAGGGAAGAGCTCCCAGTGAACTTTGAAATATTCCTTGGCATGATCGGCGGAATGGTTCTCAAATAGCAGGGGACTCCTAGCACCCCATTCAGAACTGGGTGATTGTGTATTATCTTATATTCTCCTTTTGTGGCAGGTTTTGTTGGGGGTGCTACCATCTATCCTCCAAGAGTGGCTTTGAAGCCTCCATCCTAGAGGGACGCAAGGAAAGCCACAGTGGGAGAAAACACATCCCTGGATCTCTGATTAGGGCTCGGAATGTGCTTTCCCATAAAGACCCTACAAAGCATAGTTGACTGTTTCCTTAATGTCACCATATCAGGACAGTGGCAAATTGTGATTCTGAGACATTGCGGGTTCAATAAAGCATGTTTCCCAAACTGAAGTCTTAGAAACATAAGCAGATTCTGTCAACAAGTTTGGGAAATTCTGGGTTAAATACCGTTGAACAAGTGTCTTTATTCAAAACTTCACAGAACTTGATTTTGAGAGTGGGCATGTGACTGCCCAAGACGAATCTCGCAAACTCTTTTTTACCCCAAAATGTGTCTCCAATTTGGCAAAATTCACCTTTCAAAACTGTGTATCATGTATACAAGTCGACTACACACTATTTACATCCTGTTAATTAATGTAGTAGCTGTAGCTGTAACCACACTGCTGAAGACCACTCTCTACGCAGAGGAAACTGGCCTGACTGTGCTAAGTCCAGGGAAGAGGCGAGTGCTTCACGGAGTGGCTTGGACAGAGGCCTTAGCCCCCTCCCCCGCCTTTCACTGACTGTACTGGATCCTGGGGAAACTCTTCCCCTATCTGGGTAACTAACTACACTCACTGCCCAGTGAGCTGGGAAATGCAACAAAGTAACAAATATATCCAGCAGCAGAGCATGGGCTGATTTTCCACGCCAATGTCAATATTTTGCACAGTGAATTTTGTCCACCCCAGTTACTGAGATTTGGAAGGTTTTCCTGGATATTCCTGATGCATACTGATGAGGGTTCTGAGAAATTTCAGCAGCAAAGGAGCCTGGTGAGCCAATGTGAACCAAGAAGAAAATAGGAAAATCGCTATTTTACCTTTGTTATTTTAAACTGAGATTGAATTCTGTGTTTTGGCTTTGGTTGGTGAGTTTCGTATTCTGGGTTCTGATGAGATGTGATCTGAGTGTGCTTCAGATGACATCCGTGAGATTCCGTGTTTACTCAGCTATCTGCCCTAAAAACCCTTGCTCAGCAGCATGACGGCATAGATTAAATCCCTGTAACAAGCCCAGTGGGGAAGAGCTTTCCCTTTTCCTTCAATAGCACAGGCAGACTATGTAAAGTATGAGGCTGGCCCAGAACAAAATGCTACACAGTGCATGGGACACTTCCAGGATCAACCTGGACCACCCAGCCTTTCTAGATTCCCACCTTAAGTGATGTTTACTAAGCAGTCATTTGTGTGTGTGTGTATGTGTGTGTGTGTGTGTGTGTGTGTGTGTGTGTGCATATATATATGTGTGTGTATATATGTGTGTGTATATATATATATATATATATATATACACACACACACACACACAGAGAGAGAGAGAGAGAGAGAGAGAGAGAGAGAGAGAGAGAGAGAGAGAGAGAAAGAGAGAAAGAGAGACGGAGTCTCACTCTGTCACCAGGCTGGAGTGCAGCAGCACGATCTCAGCTCATTGCAACCTCCACCTCCCGAGTTCAAGCGATTCTCCTGCCTCAGCCTCCCGAGTAGCTGGGACTACAGGCACGTGCCACCATGCCCAGCTAATTTTCATATTTTTAATAGAGATGGGATTTCACCATATTGGCCAGGATGGTCTCAATCTCTTGACCTTGTAATCCGCTTGCCTCGACCTCCCAAAGTGCTGGGATCACAGGCATGAGCCACCATGCCCGGCCAGTCATTTGTATTTTATTTCTCTTACTATCTCTTCCCTTGCACTTACAATGGAAGGAAACAAAAAGAAAAGTCTCATCATGTGGCTGGATTTGGTGTAGCTGCCCCCTGAAGGGTTGAAAGCAGACGATGCTTTAGATTCTAATTCAGCTAGGTAACATCCTTGCATCCAGAAGGTATTGAATATAGAAAGCCTCATCCCTGATAAACTTCTGTTTTGTGGTCCAGGAGGCAGGTGGGTTTCTAAGAGACGGCAGCTCATCTTTCTATGGGCAAGGCGAACATTCTTAGACCATTGGCTTGGTCTCAGGTTCTAATCCCCAAGGCTTTCCTTATGGTTCTAGCAGAAGAATAATTTCCCTATGGAAGCTCATTGGATTATATTCCCCACCTCTGTTTGACTTCTAACAAGGAAACTCAGG
The DNA here is from genome assembly GCA_004027835.1 of Alouatta palliata. Lineage (NCBI taxonomy): Eukaryota > Metazoa > Chordata > Mammalia > Primates > Atelidae > Alouatta > Alouatta palliata. The sequence goes on along the minus strand of PVKV010000871.1, from coordinate 6,102 downwards.
TTGAGGCTTTTTTGTCTAAGGCTAACTAATAGTAGCAGCCCTTTGTCCACAGCAATGGTTTATTAACTTTTAAGAACAGTGCAAACTTTTGCTCAAATCGCTTTTATAAACAGAAAAAGAAGAAACAAGTCTTGTAGCAACTTGTTGGAAGATCCTAAGGCCCCATCTACTTAGCACCTGCCCATCACAATGTACTTCTTTGGAACCTTGGGGTTGCTTGGAACAGAATTGAGAAACATTGTGTGAAGATGATGCTCTGAGCTGAGAGACAGGAAGCCTGGGTTCCATCCTAGCTTGACCACAAACCCCAGGCTGAAATTGGTCAGATTTAGAAGTCTGCAGTCCCTTTATTTTCTTCTTTGTAAAATGGAGGAACACAGCATGTTCTCTGTTTTTCAGGGGGTCATGATGAGGTACCAGATACATGAAAATAGCAGCCTGGTGATTTTATACACCTTATTATGTTTTCACATCTGTTCATGTATTTTCTTGTAAAAATATCCCTGAAATGGCATAAGACAAATAGTAGTAAGTCTGAATCTCTTTGGAGAGGGTTCCAATGCTATCCAGAAATCCAGCTTTTGAAGACCTCAGCTCCCCATGCACAGTGCATGCAGTAGCAGTGATAATACCATTTTTGATAACATTTATTGAGCACTCACCATGCTTCGAGCACTACTGGATCCAAATCCTCTTCCCAGCACATAGTCACTCTGTAACCATACCTAGTGGGTTGATCACTTTGGAATCGAACTCCTCCCTAATTTTCAGTCCATTTGGCTCAGATAGAACTTCCCTTAAAGACTTCACTCCCAGGTACACCAGTGACCTGGGCCTGGACAGCAAAGCTCTCTCCCGGGACTTTTGCTGGAACGTTTTGGGGAAGATGCAAATTCTCCTTTGAGAAGGCAGTCACTAAAGACCGTGTAAGCCTGGGACTGTCCACATCAGCCTTGCCAATAAAGGAAAACACACTGCCTGAGAATTAAGCCCACACAGCGGGAAATAAAGGAACCAAATACAGATGGGAGAGGCGGAGAGCTGGGCACATAACTTGAGCCCCTGGATACACATGTACCTTAAGCCAATCCTGGACGCCTCTCTGACCCCATACAACAAATTACACTTGCTTGCATTAGCTCCAGTTGAGTTTCTAACACCATCCAGAGTCCCAGCTAACATAGTAAACTGGGGGAAGTAGCTTTGCCTCTCAACGCCTCAGCTTTCTTTTCTAGAAAATGAGAATGAGGATACACACCTCATGGCTTCTTATGAAGATTAAAGGAGAAAATGACACAAAGACCACATTGAACAAACAGGAGTCTCATGATCAGTACACTTCACATAAGTTGCTTCATTTAATCCTCTCCATGGTTGAGCTCAGATGAAAATTATCTTCATTTCACAGATGAGACAACCGTGGCAGAAAGAAATTAGGCCCTTCATCTAAAGTCTACAGCAAGTAACAGGGCCAGGATGGAGGCCCAGATCTGAGGCCATAGTCCAGGCACTTTTCACCAACGTACGCTGCTCCGCAGCAAGCGAGTACCCTCTCCTGCAAGACTAAGCTCACCCACACATGCGCACAGCCAGCATGTACAGCTGCACAGGTTGTCCACTGCACAGCCATTCACATGGACACTGACATAAACGGCACCCTCTAGAGTTGTGCAGTGCACAACTTGCCCCACACACAATTGTCCTAAAAGCTGCAAATGCCCACAAAAAGGACCTGTAAGGACAGATACCAAGAAGGGATTCTAGATGTTTACATTGCAAAGAACGCATTCTCTCATCTAACCACACTTCAGCACTTTCTGCCAATTATTCCTGTCTACTGCGTCTTCAGTCAAAGCCTCAAACCATTCCTATAAAAAGCTCCTAAGCTGCGATACCAGAGAATAGAAGAGTCAGATAGATTCCCAGGCCCCCACTGCTTGCTGAGCCACTGCCAACCTGGTCTCTGGGCTGGCAAATATACTTTGGTTTAACATAAGCTATTCTAATATCATAGATAAATCATCCTATATTCCTTGGCTTTCTCCAGCAGAAAGAAAGTTATGCAAAAGCACATAATGAAAAACCATAAGTCGCTTTAACAAAACAGAGCTCGAAGATACCTGGCCCGGTGGGTTTCTGGGGCTCACTGACGTTGCATTGTTCGGTGGGATGCAGAGAGGAGGTTGGAGAAGGGGGTGATTCATGACCTCAGTGTCTTTCTCAGAGGTCAGTCTGAACCCAGCTGGGCAGGGGCTGGCCAAAGCAGACCCGTGTTCTCACTTTGCATCCTCAAGGCCTGGCTTTAGAGTCAGGTCATGGAAGATAAAGACTGCCCCTACATCTTACCAAGCCTTAGGAAGCTCCTGCCAGAGCTGGGGGCATCTGGAACACTGGTTGGTCTTCTCATCTTCTGAGTAAAGGCTCTAGCTGCAATGTCCTCTTGCTACCCTAGAAGCCAGCTTACTTATCAGAAGGTCCATTGTGAGTTCAAGAGTCACCATGAAATCTCATCCTGCAGAGTCCCAGGAAAACCACTGCCGGATGCTCACATGTTCCATCTGAGGCTCTAGAAGATAAAACTATAGTACAGTAAGATAAGACTGTGGCATCTACTCAGCCCTGGCAACTGCGTGTGCATGGGCGCTTCCATCAGACAAACTTGGACTTGAATCCCAGTCCCACCCCCACTAACTCATTCATTCTTAGACACATTCTACTAAGTGTCCATGAATGAGTGAATGCTGTTCTGAGGCTGCAGTCAGCTGGGGCCTCAGAGTGTTCTTGCCCTGGGCCGAATGCTCCACCTGCATTATCCCATTTGGTGCTCCCCGTGGCCCTGGTGAGGGGGGCATTATTTGTCCCATTTTGTAGGTAAGGAGACTGAGACTCAGAAGTTGCAGGATTTATCTCACGTCACCTGGCTAGTGGGGGGTGGAAATGAGATTCAAGTCCAAGTTTGTCTGATTCAAGAGCCCATGCACACTCAATACACTCATCACCATCTCCCCTGCCCATCCCCCAACTTTCTGGAAAATTCTTTTATCTGGATTTGGCAGGAGGACTGCAGTTGCAGCATAAATTGACAGTCTATTCTGAACACAGTGACGACCCACCTTACTCAGAGTAAAGATCTCCTTTCCTTTCAACCTGCCTGAATTGGCTCAGCCTCATTGGCCTTTCAGCTTCCTCAGACATACCAAGCACCTGCCCATGTCACAGCTTTTTCATCTTCTGTTATCTCTCTGTGGTACGTTCTCCCCCCTACCCCGAGACGTGCACCTGTCTCGCATACTGACCTCCTTCAGGGCTCAGCTCATGTGTCACCTCCTCAGAAAGACCTGCCGTGACCACTCAGCCCACATTCACTCTGAGACCCTTACCCACCTTGCTTCCTGCCTAGCTTGTGTCAGCGCAGGACTTGTTAGCTATTGTCCAGGTGTTTATTGTCTTCTGCACTCCGCCCCGCTAGATTGTACACTTCCTGAGGGCAGGGACTTTCTCTGGTTAATTTCACAACCATATGCCCAGATGCTAGAACACTGCCTGGTGTAAGGGTTATTGCCGAGTTTAAAATGAGGAAACTGAGACCAGCATAGGAAAATTAAATGCCAATTTATTAAGCTCCCAGGCGAGGTTCTGTGGTCCGGGAAAGGGGGGCCAGAGAAGTCGCGCTTGACTCCTCCTGGGCCTGGGGTTTTATACGGAGTGAAGGCGTTCTGATTGGTTGTGGAGAAACAGGACATGGACAGCGCAAGCTGCTATTGGTAGGTAGGCAGGATTTCCGGTGAGCGGGCCGCCCAGGGGGAGTGGGACCCGGACAGAGCAAAGTGCTATTGGGCAGGTTTTGGAGGGGCTTCTTTTAAACTTTGGCGTGGTTTTCCAATGGCGGGCTAGGTGCCGGCTGCAGAGTCAGGTGTTGATGCAGAGGTGGGTGTGTCCGGCCTCCTGGCGAGGCGACCAGCCTTATACTTGGTACATGGAAGTACTCATTAAGGGTCCGTGAATGAAAAAATGCTGCTCTGAGTGCCCAGCTGGCCCAACTGTGATTGCTCTACTCCACAGAACATCGGTGATAATTTGGTGCCCAAACATTGTCTTGTGGCCACATGGAAGGGATGCCTTCTGATACCCAGCCTGACACTGAGACCTCTGTGCTTAAGCTTGCATGGCCCAGAGGGTCAGGAGGGAGACAAGGGAACTAGAAAGCCAAATGTCCAGCCCCTCCCGCTCCATCCAGTGCTTCCCGAGCTAAGAAGGTCAGAGCTAGGTCAGGAACAGGTATTCCCTTTTAGAATACCTGGGCTGCCTCTAATGGCACCAACCCTGACTTCAGGGACTGCTGCTCTGAGCCCTCCTGTCCCTTTGTTTCCTTTAACTTTTCCCTTTCACATCCTTGGGCTCTTCTGTCACTCACTCAGCAATTGTGAACAAGTTACCTGCTGTGTGCCAGGCACAGAGCTGGGTACCAGAGATGCATGGTGAGCAAACAGACTTGACTTTTCCCATTTGGGGAAGAATGGCATTAACCCAACAATCTCACAAGAGCTGTAAAATCGTTAGCTTTCCAGAGGGCTGAGAAGGGCAGCCCTAAGGCAGGACTGACCCAGTTTTTTAATCCAGGGATCGGGAAATGCTTTCCTAAGGAAGGGACACGGAGGGTAGGACCTCAAATATCTGCAAGTGTCCTCAAGGCTGGGATTCATGGTGTCGGTACACCCTTCACCTCTGGCTCCCCCATTTATTATTACATGACCACAGGCAAGTGACTTAAGCTCTCTTGGCCTCAGTTTTCTCATCTGTTAACTGGGAATAATAATAGTCCTTGCCTTCTTATGTTATAACAGTGTTTAAATTAGTTAACGTACATGAAACTTTCAGAACATTGCCTTATACAGAATAGACATTATTGTAGAAATTGTTTCTTGTAGAACTTATCCTACCTCACTCAGCTTTTTGGCCAAAAGTAAAGATAAGTAACTTTAACACACACATATAGTATGCATGTAGACATGTATACTAAAAGGTACATATGTGTATGTATATATATATGGTGTATATATATACTGTGTGTATATATATACTGTGTGTGTGTATATATATATAGTGTATATATGCACATGTGTTAGTAGAAATACAAAGTATAATCCATATAGAATGTATGGATGGTCACTATGAAGTGAGATTTAGAATTTAAGGAGAATGTGGTTGGGTATGAGTTTGCTGCCCACCAAGCAAGTCCATGCTCACCACAAAGCAAAATTATACAAGTTCATTAGTCCCCTGATTGTACTTAGTTTCTAGGTTCTCATTAATATAAATTATTACTCAAATTCTAATGGACTACCTGTAAATGAACTCCAGACTGTGTTCTTCCTATTGCTTTCCACGGCAATGTCTATAGCTGAACAGTTCCAGTATGGATTCCTTTCAAGCTGACAATTGGCAACAGCTCTAGTCAATGGTTCTATCAATGTTTGGCCAGGTTCCTTGAGCTGGAATCCATCAAGTCTGAATGAGGGTCCTGGCAAGGTTATAGTCACAGTCTATGTAAATCTCACATTCTGATTTATGTCAAGTTCCTAAATGCCGAATATGATAGCTCATCTTAATTAAAGACTGTCAGGAAGAATGAACTCATTTGGTGAGACAAAGTTAGCACATTCTCTGCTCTTAATTCCTGCATGTTCCATGACTCTTTCAGGTGCTAGCTCAGGAGTTTAGGTTACTAAATGAGCTCAGAGAGGCCCATACTTTCAATCAAGGGAGTACATACGGTGACCTGGATAATTATAGGGATTCTGCAGGACACATCCTCCACATTCAAATGTCCTTTTGTTCACTGGAAACCTCACCTTTTTTTTTTTTTTTAATATATATACTTTTTATTGCATTTTAGGTTTGGAGGTACATGTGAAGAACATGCAAGATTGTTACATAGGTACACACATGGCAGTGTGATTTGCTGCCTTCCTCCCCATCACCTGTATCTGTTATTTCTCCCCATGCTATCCCTCCCCAACTCCCCACCCCCTGCTGTCCCTCCCCTTTTTCCCCCCAACAGACCCCAGTGTGAGATGCTCCCCTCCCTATGTCCATGTGTTC